>PVHY01002682.1:0-121557 GCA_004024945.1 Uropsilus gracilis | reverse complement strand
TTCCCCCCCCTCCTTTTCTAGTAAACGACTTAACCAAAGTCCCCTTTCTTCGGTGGTAATTTTTGGGGCCTCATTGGTGGGCAAAAAATAACTTGATTAACTCGAATTTAGTGTATGTTACTTGCATGTGATTGAAATCTCTAAACTTGTGAAATTGGGGAGGGTGTATTTTTAATTTCTTTTCCCTTTACTCAAGAATTTTGTTATTCTTTACCCCTTGGAGTTTAAGAAGTGATATAGTCTAACTTTAATGTCTTCGTCGAAATAAGCCACTCATAAATGATAGACATGGCATTTTCCCTTTGTGAATTACCATTTTCGTAGTTCTCAGAGGCGCCCAAAAACAGATTCAGGAAGTAGGTAATTTTATTTAGCATTCCGCTAAATAGAGTCAAAGACAGGTACTTTAGTCAACAAGATAATATCTCCTTTTTAAACCTCGGGAACAGAAATATGGTTAGATTTTGGTCTTCTCATTTGCCTTGTCGATTGGAGGAACCTAAAAGTTAACGTCTGTGGGGTAACTTTTAGGGTGCTCCTCTGCTTCCCTTATGGAAAATTGGTCTTAAATTTATGTCTTGGAGTATTGGTTTTAAAGAAAAGACTTTACTGTAGCAGGAATATATTGCTAATCATGCTTTTCAAACATTTCATATTTCCGATTTAAAGCTAAATTTAATTCATAGGTTTATTTCCATGTTTCCCCCTCAGGTTAAAGAATTGTATTTCAAGGCCCATGAGTTGGAGAAAATACAATAATTTGTATTTCATTTCAGTGTGAATGGGTTTACTCCATTGGACTGAAAGAATTTTAGTCCTTAAGGAGATCTTAAGTATGTCTTTCTTTATTTGTAAGAAGAGAAAAAGGTTGTGTCTAGCTGGATTTACATGTATTTTGTCAAATTGTCTTCAGTAGATTCTTATTTTAGTGAATGTCCAACATATTCTGTAATGGTTATTGTAGTTTCTTCTTTCCTGGCACTTCTCACAATCATTTGAGCTTAAGTTCTATAGTCATGTAAGGAATGATGTTACTGAAGGAAAATAACCAGTGTATTCACTGTATGAAAATACAGTGAATTTAAATAAATTTTTAAAAATTTCACCTGGAACTTTTTAACTGTACAACACGCTGAAAACTTTACAAGTGAAGTATTTAAATACTTTATTTCCTGATTTAGAAATTAAAGATGGCTTCAGTAATATGAGGAAAAGCAGTAGCTTGAAGCACTTAATCATTTCCTAATATTTACAAGTATATGTTTATTAGAAATCATGTCAGTTGGAGAATGGAATACTTATTTTTGTAAGAAGGTCTGGGTAGCCAAATTTCAAGAAGGAAACGTTTGAATTTGGTTTCCTTTTATATAGTGAACTGTATCTTTAAACAATTTATCTTATGGTGGATTTGGAGAAAGAATGGAGGGACCAACTTTATATGCCACGTGAAGGGGTGAAATAAGCCACGTGAAGGGGTGAAAAGTAAAATTAGTTTTCTGAGTTTAATATCTTAGTAATTAAGGATAATTTTGGAGACTGTAGTCATTTCATAATATTAGATGGAGAAATGTTTGTTTTATAGGCTTCTACTAGCTTATTTGTGAGCTCTCAAATTTATTCTTTATGAAGCCAATACAAAGCATGTGATATAATAATTCTCTTGCTACTGAACCTTTGGTTCAGTAGATGTATTAAAACTAACTGATGAAATAACACTAAGTACAAAGCAACAATATGCATTTATTTGATAAATCTGAGGGGAAAACAGGTATTGAAGAAGCCTGTCTCCAGAGAAAAATGTAGGTGTTAAGACTTCTGGGGTTTTTTGTTGTTTCCTACAGGAAAATGACCCTGACCTTGTTTTTCCAGAAAAATTTCTAATTCTTGAATACATATTGCTTAAAATATGAATAGAATGTTGTAATTTCTCATAGTTGATCTGATTATCTTAGGTAGTCTATAATAGTATGTATTAAATGGTTCTTCAAATAGTTGTTACATAAAAATAATATTTAATGTGTTTAGAAGAAATGGCATATACTCCCTTTCTTACTTTGGTACTGTTTCGCCTTGCTCATTACTTCTTAAGATTATCAACAATCTAAAAGGAGGTTCTCCTAGTCACATTAAAAGGAAGGAAATTACAGGGTAGTCACAGTTTTATAAAGGCAGAGAGAGAAAGAATAAGAGGAAGAAATAGTTGATCCTTTGGGTTTTATATGGAATGTGGTATTGGGACCTTTGGGAATGAACAATTTGTCTTTTATTTCAGTGTTTGTAAACACATACGAGATTTTCTTCTCAAGGCAAAAAAAAAAAAAACAAAAAACACCACAGTATAATGCAAAACCTATCATCTCCGCAATACTGCTCTCATACAGAGGAAAAAATTTGATGAACTAGCCTTTGTGTATTAATGTTAAGTATTTTAGTATTTCTAAAAAGGATAATTTATTCACTGTCAAATTTATTTCTCTTAAAACAGACTCATTTTTTGAGTATATTTGGTTTTTGTTTTTTAAGGATATATGCATCTTGACAGTGTTAATATCTCCTCTAAACAAGACTTATTTTCACTGGGGTAAATTTTAGGCCTTGATTCTCTATACTGGTAATGAAGTTAAAAATTATTTATTACTTAGAGCTACTAGTCTAGCACCAATGCATGAGTCTTAAGAAGCTTGTTAACTCCAAATAGTTAGAGTCAAAGTGCTTGATGAAGGTTTTTGGCAAAAATATTGAAGTGAATTCTTTTTAGATAATCTTTTTTAGATAATCCATGTAAGTGAAAAGACCATTTCCCCCAATATTTCATAAATAAAACACTGCAATACTGCCATTGAAACTTAGGCTTGTCTTTCTGGAAAGTAACTATGTGGGACTTTCTTCTATGAAGTTCAGGTTGAGTTCCTCTAAATTTCAAATGGTTTCAAAATCCATTGCAGTGATTAAATTAGTGATTCAAGTACCAGTACTTATTTGGGACCCATTCATGCCATTTGATTATTTGTGACTTAGAATTATGACTGATATGATGCTTTTTGTATATAAGAAATTCATAAAGTAGCACCCTTCCCCACAAGCTTTTTGTAAATTGAGATCATAGTTCTATATATTAGTTCTATATAAAATAAAATTAATTTGGATAATTCTGTTAAACGTATTCCATTTATTTAGCTAAGTACCCCTTAATGCTGGCATATGTTTTGAGCAATAATATAAAATAACTCCAATCTCAAAGGAAAATGAGCTAAACTTGAAGCTATCTGAATCTTTTCATCATAAAGAAAATGAAACTGAACAGAGTTTATGAAGTTTGCCCTAGATCGTACAGTAAGTCTGTGCCACAATTCAGACTTAACCTGGACTTCTCAATTTCTGGTTGTTAATAATAGTAGTTCTTTTTGTACTTTATTATTACTGTAGTAAATTTGCTCATTTAAACCAGCCATTTTTAACCTTTTCTTATGTCCTGAATTTCTCAAGGTAACAGCAAAGTTAAGTGATTTAATTTTGTATGGAGAAAGAGGATGGTGAGCTCTTAGCACAGCCTCCCATCCTACATCCTGGAGTAGCACCCCAAGCTCTTTCCTGGCTTCTAGTCACATCCCCATATAGATTTCTGATTTAGTGTCTACTAATTGGTGGTGATAACACTTAAAGAAAATATGATGTGGTTTGAGAGGAAAATTAAGTTCAGTTACAGAAGTCTGATGGTTACATTATGTTTTTAAATGACTTTTTTAAATAATGATACTATTCTAGGAGATGTTTTGCTCTTTTATTTATAGTTTTCTGATATTTGAACTATTTCTCACCACATTCTAGAAAAACACCAAAAAAAATTTTTTTTTAACAAATCTGAGACACTTTGTTACAGCTACTAGCAACTTGATGAACCAAATCACTTGAAAATACAAAAGTTGTTATAAAGCTAGCAGTTAATTTTTAAATTTGACTTGGTTCACTTTTGATAACTGCCTTGTCTATCCAATGTTACGTTTTACATCTCAGATAAACCAATTATGCATATACCTAAAAGACAACTGGGTTATTTCTCAAAATTACAGGTTAAAAAAAAATTAGCAAGTACTAGGTTTTTAAGAAAAAATTTTAAAGTTAAAATTAAAATGGTTTATAATTCTACATGATAATCTCTATTGATTTTGTCTTTATGAAGCAAAGAGTAATACATGCAGATGGCTAGAAAATTCCAAAGATACAGAAAGGTGTAAGTTTCCCCAGCCCATTCCCTAAAGGTAATTATTGGTCTGTTTTGTCTTTTTAATGCACACAACAGCTTGATTGCCAATCCCTCGATTTTAGAGTGAACTCACTGCCTGTTTTTCAGCACTATCCCCCCCCACACACACAAACATTTTAGCTGCTCTAATGTGACATATTCTATTTTATGTTTGTGCTGTCTTTTAGTGCCTGTTCTGCCTTTCATTCTCTTGTGATAACTGATACTCTTGTATAGTTATTTGGGAGAAATTCTTTTTGTATATTCCTGCCAATTCTGTTCTCTATGCTTTTTATTCGCTCATTGTTACAAATGAGTACCTGCTTAGGTTTCCTTTTATTTTTCCTTTCCCCCTTTCCAGTTTGCTTTGGTAACTAATGGTAGATATTGCAGATTTTCTTAGAAGATATTGTTAGACATAAGTAATTGTCTTACTTGACTGATGATAGCTTGTAGTTGCATTTTAAACATGCTTTTGAGCACATGAAAACCATTTTTAAAAGAAAGAAAAGTTCTTTTCTCTGGGTTGTAGAAGAAATCAGGTTCTAGGTTTCATTTCTCTTTACCACCATTTCTATCTTTACTAGCTTGATCAGGTTATTTTAGCTTCTGAGTTTGCTAATCTATAAAATTAGGTAGGTGGGGCAGGTAATATTGCCAACTTCTTATTATCAAGTTACTATGCATTTAGAAATAATCATATAAAACTAAAATGGTTCTGCTCTACTCTTGAGAACATAAATTTTAAAAATGCCCACAGTCTGAAATCTCCTTATATTAAATTTATAGTTTACTTGAAAGATAATCATTTTGTCAACCAAAGTGATATTTACTGTACGAACTATTTTCAGACTAAATACCCGTTTTCCAGAAGCCTTAAGCTAATTGGATAGGATCAACTTTAAGGAAACGGAAATTACTCCTACCCTCTCTAACTAGTTGCAGTGTGATTTTATTTTGAACATGAAATGCTAAAATGTATATCTGTGGGCAAACTATACCCCTCCCTATAACCCCCATTCTAATCTAGATATACTGTCAAAATATGGTTCTTAAAACATTCTGGTATGTCTGATCTGATACAACAGTTAATATTTCTTTAAACACTGAGAATTCTACCAGCTATATTTAAAATGCCAGCTATATTTACAAATGCTACAATTTCAATGAATGGTAAATTATTTGTGACCATTTTCAGAACTTTAAAGTGATGGCAATTTACTGGTAAAACAACACATTCACTAAGTATTTAAATGGCATTTAGTGCTGTTTGAGGCCTTTTACTACAGACCAAATTATACAGATACTGTGTTTGTTGCCAGTATATAACTTTAGTGAGAAATGTACCTTTTATTCTTTAGTAAAATACCTTATTTTTAATCAAGTCTTTTTATCAGAAGAACGTGAAATGGAATAATTGGAATGATCAGAAAGAACTTAAAAAAAGTCTTTTACACTTTGAAAAAGTGTTTTCTTGTTTATACCATGTAAACCTGGTTCAGAAATGTATGGAAAAGGAAAAATAGCATTATAGGACTACTTTGTGGTTATTGAACCTGGGACTGGATGTAAATAGGTATTGACATTCTGTAGCTTTAGACCATTGTGTTTAAACTTGGGAAATATATAACTTCATGAAATAAAAGTAGGTTATTATGTTTAGGTATTGATTTGTTGTGTAATAATTTGTGTAGCAGTTAAATCCATATTGAGTCTGAGATGTGTAGCTCTTAACAGGTTAGAAACCCTTCTTATTCTTAAATTATTTTCCATATCATTCTCTTGATTTTCAGTAGAAGAATTAAGTAGCAGTGCTACTGTTTTGACTTTGTTCTGGCCTTAAATAACCCTTAAAACTAGATTAGCAGTCTGACTCTTGAAAATATGTAACTCTGAATGCCATCATTCTTTTGTTAGAAAGACAACGCTATAGGCAAGAAGCATACTCTTGTAAAATTAAAATGGGGAAAACATGGAACCCTGGAAAAAGTGTACCTCAAAAGAACCTAAGTTATTTTGTAGAAACTAGGATGTCATATTACACTAACATAAAGGAGTCAGTTTTGAAAATGAGAGTTATTCTTAATACCTTACAAAAACTTGCTTAGATATCTTGCAATGAAAGATTCATCATTTTTCTCTATTTTGTTCCTATCCTCTCTGCCGCTTAATTAAGCAGAAAGAAAAAATATCTAACACCCTCTGACTTCTAATGGACATGAAATAGATAACTGAGTAAATGGCAAAATTTTCACTATAAGTTTATTATTGGAAAGCATCTTTTGAAGTTTTGTTTTAAACTTGTCTTAAAGGGTTTTGTAGATAACTTGTTTATAACTTGTGAGTTAAGATAAAATAGCCACAGTTAGGAGGTAATGTTACTCAAATATGTCACTAGCAAGCTTACTTTAAAAATTTCTGAGTACTTACAGTTAATTTTCAGAGAGCTACAACATTACAGTTGAAGGAGTATTATAATTGGGAATTTTTGTGATTCACAAGCTAATTTTGGTAGATTAGCTTGAAAGGTTGCTAATTCTGTGATCATTAAAAGCATGTTGTTTGTTAAGAAAGTTAACCCAGTGTACTGTTTGGTGCTTAATAACATTTTAATAATGTCTTCTGCTTTCTTACAACATAATATATTTTTAAAATAATCCCTTAAATTGTTCCTACTTCCCTTCTCACACACATTTTAAGCCAGAGACCAGCTTGATAGCAAACCTTGTACATAATTTACTCTATTGATGGAGAATATTTCAGAAAATTTCAGGCTCTAAAACCATATTTCTTAATGTGTTTCAGGATCCATATTTGCCTTTAAAATTTGTACCAGTTCCGTGTAATTGTCTTTGTTTTTCAGATTTGAGCAGTGTTTTTGAGTTTTTCCTTTTGATTAAATACTGTCCAGAGAAAACTTTAGCTTGTCATAGACAATTCATATTAAAATTACTGTGGCTTTGGTTTTGTATTAGTTATTAAATAATACTTGTAATGTTTGCAAAGATTTACTACACAAAGATGTTAATTTTTCTTCTTTTCTCCCCCATCTTCCCCCATAGCCATCTGTTGAGTCTTCAAGTCCAGGTAAGTATTTCCCATATTTCTTATAATCTCTATTTGATAAACATTTATCCTGTTAGTTGCATAAATAAAGGCTAGAGGAGTTAGACTATCATCTGACTTGCTTTTCTTCTGACTGCTTCTTTTCTCTGGGGAAAAAGAAATGGATGAAATGTTTGACTGCTCATGAAAGTACAGGTGAGGCTCTGTGAGTTCAACCTCATGACTATTTGTGGAATCTCACTTTTCTATGAATTGCCACACATGTTTCTTATATTCTTAATTACTGTTTGATATGAATATATATTTGGCAAGTGTACTTTTTAAAAAAGTCACTGGTTAGAAACATTTGCTTGTATACGAAATTCAAAGCATTTTGAGAAAAAATTCTAAATGTATATAGTTAGGAAGGGAAAAATAAAACAAGCAAAAGAGGCAAATGAATAATGTTAAAAATTAAGGAAGCCTTTTATTTTATTTTATTTTATTTTATTTTATTTTATTTTATTTTATTTTATTTTATTTTATTTTATTTTATTTTATTTTATTTTATTTTATTTTATTTTATTTTATTTTATTTTATTTTTGAGACTAGGTTTTGCTATGTTGCCCCAGGTAGTTGCACTCCCATGGACTCAAGCTATCCCCAGCCTCAACCTCCCAGGTAGCTGGGATTACAGGCACCGACCACCACGCCCAGCTCCTTTTTTGAGACCAGTTCTTGCTATGTTGCCCGGGGTAGTCTTGAACCCGTGAACTCAAATGATTCCTGGCCTCTTTGCCTCCCAGCACTTGGATTACAGAACCGCACGCCACCATGCCCAGCAAGGAAGCCATTTTTTAGGATTGAGTAGGATCAAGTTTTATCTTCTGACCCTGTATATTTTGGATTACTAGAGATTCTTCCAAATACAGTTCAGATTCATTTTTTCATAATGTAGGAATTGCAAAGAGTGTGTGATCTTTTGAGCAAATTTGGTCCAAAATGGTTTTTCTGTTTGGCGAGTGAGTGTTCTTAAAAAATGAGGGTATTTTATGTAAAATCTAGAGTTAGCCTTCTTGTATCAGTCAGGTCTGGCACCTGTGGATACAGCTTTCCTGCATGGCAATAATTGTTTACCATTGAGAACCCTCAAAAAAGGGTTGTGCTGAGTCTGCCTTTGTTTCCAGGGACTTGACTGAGAGGACTGTCTTTTGCATAGAGTACAGGGGTCAGGAATCAATCAGGATAGCTGGGAGGAGTGAGAGAGAGTGCTCACTGAAGAAGAGTAAAGCTTTGAAGTTATCTCATAGATATTGGATATTTAGGTATATGTATTAGTGAAATTTCCTGATTATTGAGGCATTCACCTTTCATTGTTATGAACTACTAGGGGAAAAGCTTATAAAAATTGCTTAGCATAAGCCTTTTTTAAAGTTTCACAGTCCTTTACATAAATCATTGTATTCTGTGTAGTACAGTGTAGTATCAAATAGAGATTGAGCTGGATCAATAGATTTCTTCTAAAGTGACAAATGTGCTCAAAAAAGAATTATTGATTTTGCTATATTTATTCAAACTAAGAGTGTCTTACTCTTTCTAATATGATTGAGGGTAAAGTACCTTAGATTTTGAAGTATTTCTGAAATTGAAGGGTTTTTCTTTTTTTCTTTCTTTTTTTTATAAAAGTTCTGGATAGTTAAGGCTGGAAGTAATGTGACCTCAGGTGTGTAGTTGATAAGTTCAGTTTTAAGAACTGAAGGTATTTTTTTTTTCTTTTATGCAGAAGTCTTCATTGAAGAGTAGGTTTTGCTGTTTCTGTTGATGTCATTGCAAGTACACCAAGTTTTCAGATATTTTTTTATATGTTTTTGAAGTGTTCATAGGTCATGAAGATAGTTACTCCAGAAATTATATTAGTAAGTGATTTTCTTAGTTTCAGTTGGACTGATCAGCCTAGACTGAGCTGGAAGAATAGAGGCGCTTTAATAATGCAGATGTCTACAGCAAAGTATTTTTCTACTTGTAATTTCACAAATAAATTGTCCTTTTTTTTTTTTTTTTTTTTTTTTTTTTTTTTTTTTTTTTTTTTTTTTTTTTTTTTTTTTTTTTGGTTTGATATTATTAATTTAATTTTATATTATTAATTTTATTATTTTTTTTTTTTTTTTTTTTTTTTTTTAAAAATAAATTTTCCTTTTTTTTTTTTTTTTTTTTTTTTGAAGACTTCTATCTAGGAGAATGTTTATTTTCCCTTGAAGCAGTGCTAATTCGAAGTAGTTATAAAGTTGGTAGAAAAATTAGAATTAGAGGTTTAATATAATTTTTTTTTTTTTTTTTTTTTTTTTTTTTTTTTTTTTTTTTTTTTTTTTTTTTTTTTTTTTTTTTGGTAAGCTGGTGAGAGTATCCTCTGTAATATCTCTCTTTTGAAGTTGATACTAATACTGATGGTCACATGACCCAGGACAAGTGATTTGTCTACAGGGTTTTATGTCTAAGACTAGTTGTCATTAGATATGAGGCTTTAAGGAGGGGAAAGTAATAAAATAATTAAATGAATCCATGACACACAAATTTATCTTTTGAGACTGTGAAAAGATGTGTCTTCTAGTAATTTTACATTAGGAGAGACTTTATGACAAAGTGGTGATATTTAACTCCAAAACAAAATACTACTTTACATAAAACTCTTAATGATTTATTTTGTGGATTTTTCCCCCTAGGAGGTAGCCTAATGAAGGACCCACTAATTAACAGAAAAGAATAGGGTGATTACTTGGTCCAAAGAACAAGGTAAAGAGAAGTCAGATATAACAGATCAGTATAAGGCAATAACAAAATTGAAATTGGAAATTTATAGAAAATAGTACAGCAGGGAAAGGAAATTGAATAAAAAGGGAGAAAAGGTTCACTCATACTTTATTTTCATGTAGTAGGAGGTTAAAATGGCAGGACTTTAAATTGACTGCAAATTCTGTAATAGAAAATAGAACTTTCAGCTAAGTTATGTAAATAACAATTTGATGCCGTAAACTCATGAACTTGATTTTTTAGTTGGTAAGATTTTAAGTAGTTAGGGGTTATACTTAATTATTTTTGACAATGCTTGATCCAGTCATAATTATGATTAAAATATTAGTAATCAAAGTGGTGATGTGAGGTGTTTTTGAGGTCTTTCTGCCTCCAAGGGAGAAAAAAAGTATGGCATTATAGGCATGCATAATTACTGACTACTAAATCTAGACACTAGTATTCCTTGTCTGATCTACTAACAAGATAAAAAGATGGGTGAGTTGAAAGGTTTTGTGAGCATTTGCTATTGAGAACTCAGAAGGAAAGTTCAAGACAAAAATGTTACGACTAAATTAGTGATACTCAAAACTGCATTCTTAGGGAACCCTAGTGACCAGTTCCTAAGTACCAAATTGTCATAATAAAATTATAGCTTGCTTTCCTTAATTTCTAGAAAAAAATTAAGATACTATACTAATGTTTTTATTTTACAAATTATTCTGGAACTTTGATAAGTTATATGTACACACACACATACACGTAGTTACTTTATATTTAATATCTATAGTCGGTTAAGTTCCTCAAAGAACACAATGACTAGTATGCCCTTGATGATGAGCAAACTACAAACAAGTAACCTTTAAGTTTTCAAGTTTTCTTTGAGGCAGGATACCTACTGTTTCTGAGGCCATGACTTAAAATGAGACTTGAAGAACAGTGAAAGCTCAGGTGTTGGAACCCTGGATTCAAATTCCATCTTTGCCAACCACTGGCTTTCTGAGTTTAAATATGCTGCCTCAGCTCTTTGAACCTCAAATTTTTGTTGTTCATGGAATTGCTTGAAGATTAAGTGAGATAATAAATGTGAATTACTTCATCATAGTATCTGGCATATAGTAAACATTCAAAGTCATTTTTAATGCTGAAAATTGGGGAATGACAAGAACTCTGAGCCTTGCATGCCCTCTTATTCCTACTAGTGTGGCTTTAAGATTGAGATAACATTGATTGACATTGTGTATGATTTAAGGGAATAAGTTCACAGCACCTCAGATGTATGTTAATTACACCACACCTATCATCAACCTAATGGTGTGGTTTTCTAGAACATCAACCTTCTATAAGTTTCACTTACTGAATCTCTTACTGGAATGAAATGGAAAGGTAGATTTTTTTCTATTAGTATAATCTTTAACAGTTTAAGCTGAATAATTTTTTTAAATAATCCATTTGTTCATTAGTACTTTTGCAAACCTAAGAGCTGGTATGTTGCTAGCCAAGTCTGGCAGTAGTTTACAAATATGTATATGTATATATATATATATATATATATTTGCAGTCTACTTAGGTTTAAACCTTCTACTTTACAGCAGTATTCCCTCGTCACCAGACTGACAATAGATAAATTTATACATAACTTGATTATTTTCTCATGCCTTTCATAAGTGTTCTGTTTGCAGTTTTAATGAATTTTGCTTTTCTATTGTTACTTCAAATCAAAATCAGATAAGTTTGGAATAGCTATTATAAGTATATTTTCATGAACTTGCTTGATAAGAAAAATAATATTTGAGTACAGTTGTATTTTCATAAAACCATATATTTAGATGAATATATACTTCTGTATATTCTTAGGGGCCATAAGGATGGAGTTTATACTTATTAGGTCTATTAACTATCAGTCAGATATTTGAAAATGTTATTTTCCCACACAAAAGATCACTTTCTTGATATCATTCTTTACAGTTTAGGTTTCATATTTAGAAGATGACAACACTTTTTAAAATTCTACATTTGCTTTCTAAAGCTGTAAATATGCCATTTCCTTCTTGTGCTCCATGTCTCCTCCACCCCCATTTGTATTAACAATTGTAACCGAACATAAAGAGGTGAGAGAATGTGAAAGTAGTCACTTACATGAGTTTTGGGGGGTTTATGAATAAGGGCAAAATTTTAGAAAATAATAAAATTTGTGTGCATAGTTTTTTTCTGTTTTACATAGTACTTCAAATAGTGTACATTAATAATAAGGTATATGTAATTTGGTTTACCAAACTTTTTAAAATATTCTTTACTAGGAGGTTCAGCAACATCAGATGACCATGAATTTGATCCATCAGCTGACATGCTGGTTCATGATTTTGATGATGAACGAACATTAGAAGAGGAAGAAATGATGGAAGGAGAAACAAACTTCAGTTCTGAAATAGAGGATCTTGCAAGGGTAAATAACAATAAGGGCTACTTAAAGTTTGACATGAAAGACTTTTTTTTTTTAATCACTATTATGTGAAGTAGAATTCACACAATTCACACAGTTCAAATAGTTACTGTTACACAGTCAAAAATGGGCTATAAAAGAATCCTGAATTTCCTCTTACATACTTTGCCTTCCTTCTTCCTCTACCCTCCCAGTTACTTCACCTCTAATTTACTCCCCTTTAAAGCCAAAATTTCTTTATATTACCATCTTCTTCCTCATTTCCCATTTACTTCATAAAATGCATCACATTGTCAGGATGACCACTCACTTCCTTTATCCTATATCTTGGTGCATTTTTTTTTTCTCTCTATTCTTAGCATTATTCAAGCAGAATTTACCGCTTCCTTGTTTAACTGGAATTTGGGAATATATCCCACTGTTAGTTTTCCCTATCTTCTCCTATTTATTGTCCTTAGCAACTTGCCTTTATCCAAGATTTAAATATAATTTCATGATTTTCAGTTCTGGACTTTGTTTTCTTCTGTCTCTTGATTAGTACTCCTCAGGGTCAACTACTTCACAAATGCTCAGACTCACTAACACATGAATTCCTTTGTCTTTCCCTTAGCATTACTGAATCTCTCTGGGAGTGGGGCTCACATCTACTTCATTTGAAAATTACTAAGCTAGATGATCTAACCTAATCTATTCCCATGATGCCTCTGTGCTCAGTATCCCTTGGTTTACTTTTCTAATATTACTTTATTCCCTGTCTTTAGTTTTAACTATCTGCCTGACATTTCTGCTTGAATATCTCAATTGACATCTCTTAAATTTTCACAGCAGCCATCATCTAATATATAAATTACTTTATGTTAACTCCTAATTGAACATTTTTAGTGACTGTTGAACCACATGAAGATTCAGACTTTTTGGTCTGACCAACAAGGTCAGGTGCTTGATATGGCTCTTCAACAGTACATTAGATTGCTCCTCTTATGATAATCTGTAGCTTTATCAGCTACTTTTTGTTCTTGGATATACTAGTTTCTTTTTGCTCCCACTTTTCAGCTCATTCCTACTCTCTAGTGTGTATTTTCTGAGACTCATTCTATATTCTCTTAAATCTGTGCTGAATCTTAACTCCTAGAATATTCTTTTCTGTCCCCTAATTATCCTTTTTAATCACTGTAATCTCACTCAGTGATTCTTTATAACAGTTTGTAATTGAATATTGAATTTATTGTTTTCATTCTCCCTAAATTTCATGAGCCAGTACATTAGATTTCCTGTGGTTATAAATTCTTTATGTATGAATTGAAGAAGAAAGCTGGTTTTTGTTTTTCTTAAGAGTTAACAAGCTTTCATCATGCTGATTATAGATTTGCTTGTATATGAGTTAAATGGTTGTAACAGGAAGTGGTAAGGTATTTTTCACCAGATACTTTGGTGGCCTAAAATGAACTTTTGATATAATTGTAGCATTTTGATAGTTCATTCATTCAAGTTATTGGTAACTGTGTAGCCTATGGGTTTAAGTTCATTAGCTGTGAATTTTAAAAATTTAAGTGAAAACTGGCTTTTCTTTTTTTTTTTTTTTGAGACTAGGTCTCGCTATTTTTGCCCATGGAACCGCAGGCTCTAGTTGCCTGTGGTACCATGGACTCAAGCAATCCCTAGCCTCAGCTTCCCAGGTAGCTGGAATTACAGGTGCGCGCCACTACACCCAGCTATTTTTTTTGGAACTAGGTCTCGCTACAGGCCCCAGGTGGGACTCGAATCGCAATCCCTAGCCCCGGCCACTTCATAGGCTGAAGCTTACAAGCACGAGCCACCGTGCCTGGCAAAAACTGGCTTTTCATGGAAGAAGCATGTGGTGTTAAATTTACATACATGAGTCTTTTCAGTATAGGTATTTTGTTATAAATTAACACTTAAAAGTTTTAGCAGAATTAGATACACAAATTAGAATTTATTTGCAGGTTTGACTCTCAGATATACTCTTAAAACTCAGTCTCATATTAAATGGCACAAACTGCAGTCCATTTGGGAGAAGAGGGGTGTAGATCAGCTATATGTTTATGTGTTTATCTGTATTTTTTGCATCATCTTATAATATCAGTCCTTACTATTCACTTTAAAATGCTAGACATGTTCTATTCAGTGATATTCCAAAGCCAAAGAGTAAATCTTAAAATGTGATTATTGAATTTTTTTTTTTGATAACACTCAACATGAACTATGTAGATTAAAAAAGTCCAACATGGGGATTATGAAGAATTCACTGTCCCAGTCCCTTCGTAGTATGACTTAGAGTTAAAACCCAACACCACGATGTTATCTTAGGAACTTTCTCTTAAGTTCATCCTGGATGTGATCCCAAAGGCCTTGATTAGAAATCAGCCTCTTTCCTTCTGCCTCTCTTCATAAACATTTACTGGTAAATCAATTTTGATTCAACCAGTGTTATGAGAATAGTGTGTTCATTTACTGAATAACCCTTGAACGACCAACATTGACTGTCAAGCAGTCATTTCTAAATGTTTTCATTTAGTATTATTGTTAGGATATGTAAAATATTTAGCACATTGTCTTACATGTGATTATTACTCAATAAGTCTTAGCAATTATTCATAAAATTCGCAAAATAGATATGTAACCCCAAAACTGAAGATCCACTGTACTTGATCCATAATTTTCTCTGTTTACTCTTCCTATTTCTGTATATAACTGGAAATAAAGCACTATACCACTTTGTTGTGATGCTTCAATTTAATTAAGGAAACTCCTGTATTGCTTGATAAAGCACAGACTTGGACAGTATAAGTTAAACAGATATATAGAACAGGTGACTAACACACTGTAACAGTGTATTGTCAACCAAGTTTTATTCAACTTTCAGTCTTTTCTTAGAGGGAAGTGGTAGCATTTGCTTTCTGGATGTCATTACTGTTTGTATTTTGGGTAAATAACAAGTGTGTGTTGAACTAGCTTAGGCAAAATGAAGAACTTAGTATTAGACTTAAGTAGTTTCAAGTAAGGCAGGGATAGATCTAGCCCTCAGATATGTGTCACCAGACCATAGGTTATATCTATATTTTTCTAAACAGTGGGACTTCTTTTTTTCAGACCGGCTTTGTTCATATGAAACTTACCCATCCATCTCATAGGCCACTTGAGATAGTTTTTTTAACTGCTATTGGTAAAACTGTAGTAACAAACTGTTGTCAAATTTGATCATGTAACCATTCCAAATATATAGCCAGGGGATGCAGTGATTCTAATTGGGTCAGATGTCTGGAGAGTGAATTTACAAATCAAAATACTCGGTGAGAATGGAGAAAAGAACATTTCCTGGAAGGTTTACAGTAGAATACAGAAGTGTTAAAAGGTTTCAGATACAAATAGCAGTGAGTGATCCTTACAGGATACTTACAAATCTGTAAATGCTTAGTAAAAGGGACATAATAAATGTCATTTGAATTTGAAACTGAGGATCCCTCAGCAAAATTGATTTTGGTGTTGGTAGTTGTAACCCAGTGTTTTAGCAAGACCTTAACTTTATACCTTAAATCTAGTAAGATACTTTCCTGCTGTTGCCAAGCTGTTATATTTCTTAGTGGTTTATGACTGGTGCATGCTTCTAACTTATGTGTTGGCTTCATATTGAAGGACAGAAGGAAAGTTGAAAATACATAAGCAGAAGCACTGCACTCTGTGTTTTTAATATATTAAACAAGTATTTTCCTGATGGAATAGTCAAATATTCTATTACTCCTGATAGACTCCACCTAAAACTTTGATTTGAAAGAAACTTTATAGTTTTATTTGAACTTCATTGTTTTTATTCTTTTTTTTTTTTTTTTGAACTTTTTAAAAAGTTACATATGTATATCTGGGTCCAAGGAATGCTTGAAACTAGTGATTTGGGGATGACAGGTCCTCTTGATCACTCTTAGCCCTTGGTTAAATCCTGTTGATTTCTTCTGCAAGGGCTAGGAGTTTTTTGTCTGCTACTGCCCTTAATTTAGTTTAGGATCTGAGTAACTACATGTGGATGCCAACTGAACTCAGTTATCTAGCATACTAAATCTCTTCCTGTTTAAGTCTATATTGAACATTTTGTTGCCTGTGAGTCCCTCCAGAGTTCAGTCACTGTCCAACAGCTATTCTCAGATTGAATGTAAGTTAAGTATAACATCCCTTTAGAAACTAAATGTAAAACTGGAGAAAACATTTAAAATACCAATCCTAAATTTCTTCTTTTTACTTACTAACATACCCTCTACTGTAATTAGGGTAACCATTTTATTCAGTTTTGTTTCTCATTTTGTTATTTTATTTCTCATTTTGTTTTTCTTGTACAATTGTCATTTTCACTGACTTGAATTACTTTTCTTCTGCCAGTGCTGTCAGAGGTTCTTCAGATAGTTTCCTTTGATACACACTCTTATGAGCCACTTTTATTTCTCCTTGTCCACTCTGAATATTGAAGACATTGTTCCATTTTTTTTTTTTTTGAGAAATGAATTTTTATAAAGTGAATCATTTGTTGAATATATATTAAAGAGAAAAAAATTTTGATCTAACCATGAATATCAGGCATTACCTATTCTGGTGGTAGTTACAAAGAATATTATAGTTAGTGTATCACTTATCCTTTTGACATATAACTAAGCTAGATGTCAGATATTAACAGTAAGCTGTATTAAAGATAATGATCAAATTTGTTCTGTTTAAGACAATTGTATTTGCATGTCTCTTAAAAACTTTTGAGATAAGTGATTCTTTTATTTCCCCAACAATATCAATGTAATGTGGCACTTATAAGATACACAGATATTTACCCCACCTGGCCCAACTAGATCAGAAACTTTGGGGTGGAGCACGGGAGTCTGTTTTAATACATCTTTGACTAAAACAGACCAGAGGTAGAGAGTCTGAGGACATGTGTTTGATAGATAATCTACCTGTTTTGTGTACTCTCACAAAGTATCAGTAAAAATTAGTGATAGTAGGAACATGTTAGTAACATGAAATAAATGTGAAACAGTTCCTCTTGAATTCTTAAGGTTCATGTAAACATTAGTTGTGCACTTAGGCTAAAGTATTTTTCCTGGTTAGCCTTTTTACACTAGTAACCTAAGTGGTTCCTGTTCATAATAGTGATTTAAGTTGCTAGCCTTGCAACTGTGGTGCATTTGTGGTGCAGGATATGTACATGATAATTTTTCTCTACATGGTTTCCTTAGTTGTAAATAAAAATAGCAAGCACTGGTATTATTTAGGGCCGGCTGGGCATGGTGGCGCATGCCTGTAGGTGGCAGCCTGGGAAGCCACGGCCGGGCCAGGGATTGTGGTTCGAGTCCCGCCGGGGACACGTAGCAAGACCTAGTCCCAAAAAAATAGCTGGGCATGGTGGTGCGTGCCTGTAATCCCAGCTACCTGGGAAGCTGAGGCTGGGGATTGCTTGAGTCTGTGGTACCCCCGGTCAATGTGAGCCTACAGTTCCATGGGCAAAAATAGCGAGACCTAGCCTCAAAAAAAAAAAAAAAGGAGATTTTATCATTTTTCTTTAGTAAGAGAAATGTATTATCAAAAACTAATATTAAAATATCTTCTGGACATTATTTGTTACTATAGTATGTACAACTAGCCTTTTATCTTTCTCTTGATGTTGAAGTTCTGTTTTTCAAATGCTATTCTAATCTCCAAATTTTTGTCTCCTTTAAGAGACCCTTGATACATACAGCAGACATCTGCATGGTCTGTCATTCCACAATGGAAGCACTGTTTGTGTTGTTGTACTGTGAGCATCACAGTATGAAAGATCAGTTGATGTGCTCAACTAGTCACTCAACTGGAATGGTAGTACCTTACCTGATAAACCACTTTTCAGATTGACTGAAGCAGGGCATTAAGGCATTGACACCTAGAATTTATTTCTTTTTCAGAAACAGATTGACAAATGAATTTATAACTGAAATACCATTCCCAAAGTGAGTGTTCAGGAGTTTTTTCTTTCTTTAAGAAAGTGTTTTCAGATTACACTCATTTGTGGTTTTTCCACACAGATTATATGAAGGGAGATAATTGTATAATTTAAATGGTTAATGTCAGCAGTTAATATTCTCCTGTCTGAAGTACCTATTTCCCCTGAAACAGTATTTACACTTATAAGACAAAGAAATACCAAACCTTCTTGTTTCATGAATACTATTTTTCTAGGTTTTAAAGTGATTAACTATTGCCCTTTCTTTTTGTCATATTTTTCTTCAGCAAATGTGTGTGATGGTGAGGGAGGGGGGTGTTAGGTGCTAGCAGGATGATTCAGGTGATTTGGTTTAGATGTTCTTTTTATAATTGGAATTCTGTCATGCCTCTCTGATATTCATGTCTCTGGCTCAATCAGCATGAACTCAAGGCTTTGAAATTAGACTTTAAATTGCACTCCACTACTTTAAAGTGGTTTTTTGTTTTGTTTTTTGTTTTTGAGAAATTGCTTAACCTGGCAATCTCAGTTTCCTCATTTTATAAAAAGATAATGTAGTATCTTTTATATGTTTGGGTTGGGTTGTGAATTTTCTCTCTGAGTTTGTTAGTTAACGTCTATTTTTTAATTATTTTCTTTCCAACTGCCAAATTGTGTGTGGTACTTTTTATTATTAAGTGTGAGCATCTATGCATAGTGCAAATTGACTTGTCTGTACATTTATTGAATTAACTGCACAGAAGAGCTAAGTTCTAAACCAGTGTCATTTACTGTTATACTTGAGAATTTGGGTTGTTAGCAATTAGAATTGGTTTGTTTGTTATAGGTGGAGATTTTCCTTGGTTTCAGAATTATTTTCAGTTATAATTTTTAGGATTTGAGAATTCTTGATAAAATTCTAGAATATTTTCTAAGGAATGAATATTCTAGATTTGTAAATTATAGAAATATGAAATATGACTAAGTAACTTTTAATTTTTGATCTGTTTAGGAAGGAGACATGCCCATTCATGAACTTCTCAGTCTTTATGGTTATGATAGTAGTATTCCACTACCTGAAGAAGATGAGGAGGAAGAGGAAGAAGAAGAAGGTGAAGATGATGAAGATGCTGATAATGATGATAACAGTGGTTGTAGTGGGGAAAATAAAGTAAGGTTATACACGTATTTTTAAGATTGTAGTCATCTTCTTGAAATATAACTTACTACTACTAATTTTAACTGCTTATTTTTTTAATCCTTTTTCTGATTTTAAAAGTAATACATTTAAATGTTAAAAAATTAGATTTTGTTGAAATCTGTGATAAAAATTAGAAATTCCCTATAGTCCAACTCCTGAGAAGTAACAGTTTTGTCTGTGTTACTCCAGATTTCTTTTTGGTTCCTATTCTAAATTAGACCAGCCTTTAAAAGTTGACATTATTAAATAATAGAAACAGGCCTTTCTGTTTTCATTTTTCTTTCTTTATTGCAAATTATTTTAAATTTGACTGATGTTCAAAGATAGTAGAGAGTTCTCAGGTATTGTTCAACCAACATCTCCAGTGTTAACATTTCCTAGAATCATGGTATACTTATCAAATGAGAAAAATCAACTCTACTACAATACTACTGTAGCTAGTGACAGTTTAGATTTCAAAAGTTTTGCAACTGATGTTTTTTCCTGTTTCAGGATCCAGCTCAGATTACCATACTACATTTAGTGTATTCATTTTAGCATTTTAATTGTATTTGGGATACTGTAATGTCTTCATCTTCCACAATTTTCTTTACATCTTTGCACTAAGGGAATTTAATTTATTAATCCACAGGAAGAGAATATAAAAGATTCATCGGGTCAAGAGGATGAAACTCAGTCTTCCAATGATGATCCATCACAATCTGTTGCTTCTCAAGATGCCCAGGAAATAATCCGCCCACGTCGATGTAAATATTTTGATACAAGTAAGTGTTATTAGTTGATCTAGTTAGAACTTAATCTTAACTATTTAATACATGGCCTTAAATTTTAGTTCTTTGTGTTTTCAGTATCCTGAATTTATTTATTTATTTTGATATTTCATTCAGTAGTCATGGGATTTTGTTTTGTTACTGCTTTCACATTGCTGGGGTCCTGTCATTCACAAATGTACCTCAAAAATTTTGTATTTGTTATATTACTTGATTTTCCTCCCTCTCCTTTGTTTAAATTGCCCCGCTTACAAACCCTTCTTTAAAATTAATTTTCTGGTTATCTTTTCACATTTCTCCTACTGTTTTTATTATCTCCTTGCTTTGACATCTAGCCTTTTTTAGATATAGTCGTAAACTTTGTGTAATCACTAACTGCTAGATATTTAAAGATGTGATTGACTCTAATGTATAAGTAGTCTACGGCCATACCACCCTGAACGTGCCCGGTGTTGTCTAATGTATAAGTTGCATTATACATAGGAAGAACTACTCCAGTCTTTCTACGGTTATGATCTAGTCAGAGGTGACCATTAGTTGAGATAGCATTTCATGTCTTAGATAATACATGTCCACCATGTTTCATTGTATGCAGAAGTCCTTACTCTGGAAGACTGTTCTTTATTTGTTAAGAGTTGGATATAGGCGCATGTTTCTTCAGATGCATGTTACCTCATCACACTCATAACCAAAGCTCCACTTGGTTATGGAGTCCACCATAGTCCATTGGGCCTTCTTTCCACTTCTCTATTATCTCGTTTGGTGGCTTGAGTTCTGAAACCATCAAATTTCAGGTGTTTGTTTAGTCTGCTCCTTTGCTTTGATTCCTTTTTTCCATATTTGAAAGAAATCTTTATTTTTCTTTTTCCTATTCATTTTGCTTAGCATAATCTGCTCCAGTTCCAATGCACGTTGTTGAAAATGGCAAGATTTCCTTCTTTTTTAAGTTTGAATAGCGGTATTCCATTGTGGACATACATCATGACTTCTATATCTGCCTTGGGATATTTCGGTTGTTTGCATACCTGCATCAACGTATGAGTGGGTATATTCCTTCAGATTAGTGTTTTTGTGTTCTTTAAGTATATACCAACGGGTGGAATTACTGAATCATGAGATTTTTTTTTTTTTTTTTTGAGAAACATCCATACTGGTTTCTACAAGGACTGGACCATTCTACATTCCCACCAATGGTGCATTAGGGTTTTTTTTCCTCCAGACTCTCACCATCACTTTTTTATGATCTTTTTGATACAGGCCATTCTCATAGGTGTGATGTGATCTCATTTGGTTTTGATTTGCATTTCCCTAATAAATGATGGTGAACAGTTTCTCATATGCCTATTGACATATGTATATCCTCTTTGGAGAAGTGTCTGTTTAGGGATTATACCCAGTTTTTGATTGGGTGGTTTTGTTGTTGAGTTATATGAGTTTTTTTATAGATCTTATGTATTAGCCCTTTCTTAATATTGATGGGGAAATGTTTTCTCTCATTTTGTAAATAAGTGTTCTCAAGTTCATGAAAGTACTTTACTGTGCAGAAGCTTTTCAGTTTGATGTAGTCTATTTTTGCCTCTCTTTTCCCCTTGCTGTTGGAGGCAATTCCTCAGAGATATCCCTGAAACTATTATCATGGTGTATTCTGCCTAAGTTTTCTCTCTTCTCATGTTTCAAGTTTTATATCCAAGTCAGTACTTTTGAGGTAATAACTTTGTATAGTGTAAGATTGTAATTTAGTTTTAGTGTTTTCTCATGGCTGTCTAATATCCTGACACAATTTGTTGAAAGGACTTCTCTTTTTCCATTGTATATTCTTGGCTCCATTATTCTAAGTTAATTGTTTGTGTTACTTCTGGAGAATTCCATTGAGATATATGTTTGCTTTTATTCCAGTTAGTATACTGGTTTGATTACTATAGCTTTGTGGCATAGAGTTTGAAGTTTGAGAGTGTGATGCTTCTATTCTTATTTTGTCAAATTTGCTTTGGCTATTTTAGGATCTTTGTGTTTCCATATACATTTCAGTACCATTTCTTCATTTTTTTTGAAAATACCATTAAAACTTTGATGAGGATTACTTTGAATGTATATTGTTTTGGGTCAGATGGCAAAGTTAGCAATGTTAATTCTTCCAATCTATGATCAAAGAATTATCTTTCCCATTCTTATGTTAGAAGACAACCTTCAATAAGAACAAGTAAAATGCTAGTGTCAACTTTGGAATGTAAATTTATATACTTTAAAAGGGAAGAAAATCAATTGAAACAATAACCTCATGAATTTTAGTAATGTAATAACTGATTAAATATAGTTTCTACTTTGTGTATATGATTTTTACTACACATTTAGTTTAGAATTGAATTAGTACTGTTAGTCATAATTTTATTGTGTCTTGATCAAAAGTATAGTCCAGTTGTAAAGTTTATCAGTGCAAGAAGAAATTACCAAAAAATTGAATTAACTTTGTTTGAGGAAAATGTGGTATTTTTCCCCTTAGTTAATAAACAAAGAGTATATTCATTGCCAGATTTGCTTAATAGGCTTAAGAGTAGAATACTAAGTGACTTGAAAGTATATTTCGTACTTTTGACATTTTAGTTCTGATGTGTACACGGAATCTGTACATATATTGCCTGTCTTAGCTGTTCCATAGAAAGTTAATTTCTCCACTAAATGTGCTTTTTAAACTTTCAGTGCATGTTTAGTGTGGAAAAGATGCTGGCAATCAGACAGTTTTCAAAGATTTTCTATCCTGTTACAGAAATTATATTCTTTCAAAATGTTAACAAATAGCAGCTTGCCTACTCTGAATAAAAAGGAGTTTGGGAACAATGAAGGTTTATATATATAAAAATATATTTAAATATAAAATGTATTAATATATAAATACAATTTTATATGTAAATACATGTGATTATATATAACTTTATATTTATATAAAAATGTATTACACACACTCCTCTCCTATGTCCTCCCTTCACATGATTTTCCCTAAAGTGGTGCTGCAAAATTCTCAGTATTTCAAGAAACACCTTTCAAAGCCACTGTTTTATCCAAAATCTAAATTTATGACTTTATCCAGTTACCAGACTGTTAGTAGCAAAAATATGTTTAGAAATGGATTAGCTTGACTTTGAAATTCGTTTTCCTTCTAGATTTTCTGTATATGAAAATATAATTATCTAAGATAAGAATTGTGCTAGCAAGTTTATGAGATATTTTGTTTTGATTTTAGCTGATAGGGTATTGATTATTTGATTTGAAATATTTTGGTCTAACTCTGCAAATACTTTGAGCATGTATAAATATTTGATGGTAGGTATAAAAATAATATAAAGATACAGGACAGGATGAGCAATCATTTTATAGTATTGTTTTATTTATTCTAGATAGTGAAATAGAAGAAGAGTCTGAAGAAGATGAAGATTATATTCCATCAGAAGATTGGAAAAAGGTAGTTAGCACTATATTTTCAAGAAACATAGGCAAATTAATATTTGAAAGCCTAAGTGTAATTATTCTGTTACTAAACTGTATGTCGGTAAAGTTGAAATAAACCCTTTTGTGACTTTAAATATTTGGTATTTAGATTTTCCTTTAATACATACAAATGAGAAAAATACGTACCTTTTAATAAAGTAAAACAGTGGGTGGAAGAAATGAACTGTTACTAGCTAGTTGATAAATCAAGATTAGAAATCCAAGTTCTGAACTAGTGCTGAATTAGATTTTTGTGGCAGTACAAAAAGTATTGTAGGGCTGGGCATGGTTTGTATGCCTGTAAATGGCAGCCTAGGAAGCTTTGGCGAGGCCAGGGGTCACGGTTCAAGTTCCGCCAGGGGCACGTAGCGAGACTTAGTCCCCCAAAAAATAGCTGGGTGTGGTGGTGTGCACCTGTAATCCCAACTACCTGGGAAGCTGAGGCTGGGAATTGCTTGAGTCTGGTACCCTGGGCAACATGAGCCTGTGGTTCCACATGCAAAAAATAAAAATAGCAAGGCCTAGTCTCAAAAAAAAAAGTATTATGTGTGACTTTTTTTTTTTTTTTAGCATGTATATTCTTGGAAAGCAGTTGTACAGGTTTTGGTATTTGTTAAGTAAATTTTAATTTAGATTACAAGTTTTTTTTCATCTCGTAGTACTATGGGTCATTACAATTGTGAATATATTGTGTGTATATATATATGGATATAACTATCCGTAACTATTAATTTCTAAAATGAATCTAAACATAAGATAGGAACCTTGAGATAAGTGACCTGTGATTTTTCTCTTTAAAAATTTCCTTGAGTCTTTTTTTTTTTAGGTTTGATATTAAATTCTGTGCATAAATATTTCTTTGGAGGCAGAGTAGCTCAAAACATCAAACTGATTGGGCTAACAGTTATATAATAGGCAAATATTTTTGTGCCTTTTCTATGATATTTTGATACTTAGTTGATGTCTGGGATACCTAGTGTAAACTTAAAAAAGAGCTGACTCTACTTGGCAGATTAAAAAAAAGTAGACCTCTTATCTACAGTTTCTGCTAGGAAGAATGAAATATTTAATAGATTCACGTTGGGCTACCTTAGTATTTGGAGTTTTACCCAGAATATATCTATTTATGGATCCAAAGATGTGGGTTAGAATGATAAGGGAAATTTAGCTCAGTGCATTATGAGTGAGTTGAGTTTTAGCGTGTGATAAACAAAACAGTGGGGCTGAAAATAGAAAACAATCATAGAAGTTACTTGTGTGACCTTTTTATTTGTGTGTACTTTGATCTAGTTTTCTTGATTCCTATACTATATAGGAATTAAGAAGAAAATTAGAAGCCCTCAGAGTCCACCTAAACTTAGTTTTTACCACACATTTAGGTTTATGTAATGGTTTCCCCGTTATCCCAAAAATATACCATTCCTATGTAATCAGTTAATTTTTGGGTCTGGGTATGCTCAAAATTTTTCTATATAAATTAGTAGTAATAGCATTCCTGCCAACTCCACCAAATAGGAATTTTGATTTTTTTGAATAGCAAGGAAACCTGTATCTTTCCTCCAACATAAATTGTTTCACATCTGGAATATTCAGTAGAATATTTGATTGTGTTGAGTTTTTTTAATTTGTTAGGTTTTTTAATGAGGGAACAACATCTAGAAAAGGGAGGATATCAGGATTTCTTCATTGCTAGACTAATTGCTTCCTCATGAAAATTATGATATAGTAGGTCAGTCACAGTAAATCCAGGTTGGTTTTGTTTAGTCTGATGTTGTGGTAAATGTCAAAATTCAGAGATTGATGTTCTAAAACTTTGTAAGATAAAATTGGTTTCTTATAGAAACTTGGGTAGCATGTTGAAAACCTGATTCTTCTGTGATATGTAAAGGTAGGTAAAGTTAAAAGGTACAGGAAATGACAAAGTATTATTTATAGTGAAAGACATTTAAAAAATTCCTATGTAAGAGTAGAGAAAATGTTTACCTAATTATTTCAGAAAACTGACTGGTTTTCCAGTACTGGTTTTTCAGTACAACCATAACTTTATTATGCACAGCATGTCTTTAAACTAGCCAAAGAAGTAGCTAATATCTTTGGGGTAACAGTAATAGGAGAAAGGAACATTTCAAATCCTAAGAGCTGTTTAACTTCCTTGACCATGATTTTTACCTTATAAGTCTTTATTTTGAATTACAGTAAATTAATTCTTACTGTTTAACTACCAGACAGAAGAAAAGTCTATGTTGGTCTCTATGTTATAAAAGCTCTTTAGTGGTCATCTCCAACTGTAGTTCTGAACAACCATTTCCCCGTTTAGGAGGCTTATTTTTTTCTGATATTTTAGTGAAAGACAAGCACTAACTTCCTTCTCGATTTGATTAGAGTTTCAGCCAAACTTTTATGTTTACATTTACCTACTAAGCTTTATACATGCTCTTTTTGTTATTTCCTTTGCTTTTAAAGTCCTGTTCTCATACTTAAGTGTACATCAGAATCCACCTGAACAATTTGTTACAACACCACTGAATCCCATCCCTAGAATTTCTGGCTTTTTAGTAGTAGGCTGGGGTGGAACTTGAACACTTGCATTTTTAACAACTTCTAAAATGATGCTGTTGCTATTTACTCATCTAGTAAATATGCTATTTACTCATGCTATTTACTCATGCCTTAGAATGTGGATACTCAGAAAATACCTGAATCTCACGTCTTTTTTCAGTGTTTCTACTTAACTGAATTCTAAGAATTTTCTTTTTTCCATATTTTATAAAAATTGCTTGCATCACATCCCATTGTTATTACTAATATTTTCATCCAATCATATCCAAGGTCTATTATTAACTCATTCACCCTCACAATACTCCCTTGAGGTAGTTAATTTTTGTGTCTGTATTTTGACAGAAACCAGGAATAGTTAACCCTAGAATGGTAAAGATAAAAAATGGATATAAAATCTGTGTTATTAGATCTTACTAATGTTTTATATTATTTCTAAAACAGGAAATTATGGTGGGTTCCATGTTTCAAGCAGAAATTCCAGTTGGCATTTGCAGATACAAAGAAAATGAAAAAGGTAACATAGATGAATTTATGTATTTGAAATAATGGATTTATTTTACATTGAGGATTGATTTACAAAAGATGACCCTGCATTATTTCTGTATGAAAGTAGTTTCTTTTTTTTAATTTTGTCTATAAGAAGTGAAAAAGTAATACTCATAGTAAGTGATGTAACATCACAAACTTTCTTTTTTTCTTCTTTACAGATACTCTACATGTTCCATTGTGTAACCTGTACTTTAAATTTTTAAATATCATTTTATGTCAGTGGAAGCTTTGGTTAACAAGGAATATAAAAAGTTTATTTCTCAGCTTTTTATATTATTTAATAAGTCAACTATTTTGATATTTGTGTATTTAAAATAATTTAAGGGAAACCGTTCATATGCTTAAATTTAAGTTTTCTTCTCCACATTACAGTGTACATATGCAGAGCCCTTTGGCGTTGTAGTGATCTTTTGTTCCTTGTTTTTTCTTTTTTAAAATTTACTGCAAAATTTATGTTCAAACTCTGAAACATAATAACTACCTTTGAAATTTTATACTTTGTAGATGGGTAGGAAAACCTACATTTATGTATAGCTGGTTAACATAGTAGCTAAAGATAGTTTTAGTATCTATTTTTTATCTTTACATTTTTCAGTGTCAAATATTTACTACCAAATGTCAGTGAATAAAAGATCATAGTTTAAGTTTTTGATGATTTAAGTTTTGAGTTATGCTTTAAATTTTAACAACTTTGTTCAGGAAAAGATATGATTTATGAAGCTTTTCTCATACTGAGAGTTTAAGTTTGTTGATTTATGCAAGAATCATTTGTAACCGTGACCATATTTTGGAGGGGTCACTGTAATCCAAAGCCCCTCCTCAGTTTTGTAGTTCCAGGAAATCAGACTTTTGTCTTGATATCCAGAATTTTGTCTTGATATCCAGAAATATCTCCATGGGGGTAAACCTGCATACAAACAAAGCTCATAAGAAATTGCTATGTTAATAACCACACTATAGAAGTAAGGCTATCAGGGGATTGTGCTGATTACTACATTCTTTGTTGATTTTGCAGGATATTTTTCATCAGTTTGGTGAGCATACATTCACAAGGGGGACTGTTAGCTTTAGGTGATTTTAATGAAAATGTCACAAAATTATGATATCCTTATATCTTCATTGTAGTAGCAGGTGGATTATAATATTTTTGTATGAAACCTTATTACTACCTATTTTAATACCTTTTTTTTAAAATCTCATCCATAACTGCTCCTAATTCAAATAATTATAATATTTTTTTGGTTGCAGTCATGTTTGAAGTATGTTCTTTTGAACTTGTTTGTATGTTGTTATAAAATCTCACATTATTAAATTTATCTTTACTTACACAGAATAGTATGACCATTTTTAAGCATATCTTCATATCCTTAATACCTAGGATGATACTTCTCGGATAGACTTAGTAAATGAGTAGATGAATAGGATGAGTTATTAGTTGTGTCCAGAATAATGTAGCGGTGATAGACATAGTAATCTTGGGTCAGTATAATGGCATTTTAGCCACATATGTGTTACTTCTTTTTCTCCTTACCTATAAAATAGCAATAATAATGCATTTATTATAGAACCTGTTGTGATGACTTTTTTTATGGTATAGCACTTAGCAACCTAGTGTCGGCACATATACTAAGTGGTATTAATTAATATTCAATAGATAATCTTATTTTAGGGTCTCATTTAGGTTTTATTAGCTCTTCAGAAAGGATCAGTTGATGTTCTTTTGAATGCAAGTGACAAAACTCAATAAAGTTAACTTTTAGTAGAAAATAATTTACCTAATTGTTTCATGAAAGTTCTGACTGATCTGGCTTCAAATATAACTGAATTCAGGGATTCATAATATCAGGTGATTTCCTTTATTGTCAGATAGGCTTAAGACAACTGCTGAGAGCTCCTAGCTTACTTTCCCCTAGCTTGACCATATAGCTAGAGAATCAAAAGAAATGGTACGTTCCCCATATTTACTCCCACAGAAGTTACAGAGAAAGCTGCTGTTGACAGCTTGAGTCATATCCAGTCAGAAGTAATTACTGTTAACAGGACAGATGAATGAATACTCTTTCTTGGTTCATTTCTCTGTTTTGGGGGGTTTCAAGGAGGTGGTGTCACTCTACTCAGATAGTATGGAAAGATTTGAATACCTAAAGTAATGCCGGGCAATGGAGACTTGCTTTTTTAAAGTTGTGTGTTATTTTGTTTCTCTTGTATACAAAAGTGACTAAACATTGTAACTTTGTGATAAGACTAGTTAATTCAGTGGTGATAAATGTTCTACAATGCACAAGAAACCACACCCCAGCAACCACTACCTAGAATTTTGTGGCCAAAAATTTCAGTAGTACAGATTGAGAACCTGAACTAGATCAAGTGAGAATTAGATGGGGAAATGTACGGAAAAGAACGAATTATTCCCAAGTGTTCATGCTTGTATAATGTAAGTTTTAGAAAAGTATGTAATGGTTAAGATTTATGAAACACTTAACTAGTCAGTGGACGTAAATTTTTTAAATTACTTTTTTAGTTGAAGTAACAATAACATTTCAGGTGTGTATCACTGAGAATCAGCACGTATATACTAATGAACATTTTGATTATTGACTCTTAAATTACTCACTGAAAATAAAGGTAAATTACCCTTAGTTGAAAATAATATTTTAAATAGGCAGTTCATTTAACCTATACATTGGACTAGCTCAAGTAGACAACTTGAAATTTATCACAATGTGACCTTTTAAGACTAGAATTTCTCTTGTAAATCTTGTCATTACATCATAATGTTGATTATGGATCAGAATATGTTGCTTTATAGACTTTGGTATTAAAAAATCATTTAACTGAAACTGGAGGTTGACAAAGACACATTTATTCATAGAGAATGACTTTCTCATATTTCATAATTGGTCTGTGATTTTGTGGTGGTAGTTTTCTAGATGAATCAACCACATCCAAACATCATTGTAGAGTATGTTGAGAATTCATTTTTGTTTATCTGACAAGCTTGGTTACTAGTAATTTTTCTAATTGTATGCTGAATAATACTGTTTTCACATAGCTGAAATGAGATGTGTCTGTGCCTTGCTATCAACGTGTGGCCCACAGCCAGCCAGTCTGAATTCACCTCTGAATTCATGAAAAATGCAGATTCTGGGGCCATATCTTTTGCCTGCCTAGGTCATTTGAATTTACAGCCTTACCAAATATTCCTCCAACTAACCTGTATTAATATACTTGGTGAGCACCTGCCTTTTGAACTTTTTCACTTAGAAGCATATGTAGATTTTATTATCCAGTAACATAAGGCATATGTGTATGTATTGGCTGGTGCAGTTTTAAAAGTTTAAAATATTTATGCTTGGCAGTTCATTTAGAGTGAAATAGTTTGAAAAGATGCTATTGTATTTAGTTGTACTCTTTCAAGATCCAGTGTGTTTATGCCTCTTTTGACTGCTTTTTTCTTGTTGCAGTTAGCTATTTTTCCCCTCCATATCTTCTTCATAAATGGTAATTTTGTTCTGTTTTATTATAATAGTGTGGTTCTTCTGAATATCTGATCTCTTTGTAATTTTTTTCTTTCCCAAAAGTCACTTAATAACCATCAACTGCATTGCCTGTTTCAGATCATCATCCAAAGTCTTCCTTTATTTAGAGTATAAACTTAACTGAAGGGTAATTTGGTTTGTTTCTGGAACCAGTAATGGCATTATGGTTATTCTCTATAGAATGCTGGCTGTTGTCACTACATGGTCTTTTTTTTGCCGGGAGGTGGGGTGGGGGGGGTGAGTATATATTTAATTGCATGGGAAAAAGTGGGATATTTTTAGGGTAAGCCTGTCTGGCTGTGTAGCCACAATTCTAGGGTTCTAACTAATCATTCAGCGCCACCTGCTGATGTTAATGTGCTTAACAAAGACATCTGTGTCCTGTGGCTACAGAATGGTGCCAGAATTGTCGCCCAAGTAGTTTGTCTTGATTCATAGATCCAATATGGGGTATATAACTGGGGATGCGAAGACCCACTTTCTGCCTTTATTTCTTAACTCAAAGTCATAACCAGATGGCTCCCTTTTGTTGCCATTTAAATGACTGTACTTCCTATCTTTAAAAACCAACGAAAATTTCTTCAACTTTGCGTCCCCAAGGTACTGCCCTATCTTCTCTCTCACGGCTCAATAAAATTTATTTCTCTGCTTTTTCATTTTTTCTTCCATCCTTTCCAATATGGCTTCAGCTTCTGCCTATGCAAGGAAATATTCTCTATGTTAGTAAATCCCATCACACCTTTTCCAGTTTTCATCCTGGTCATAGCATTTAAGCAGTCTTTTATCTGAGTTTTTCATCTTCCTTTCATTCAGAATACCACAAAGCTTTCATCTCCTTTTATTTTCACCCTCCCCCTTTCTCCTTTCACTTTTTAAATTTCAGTGATTTTAAGACTATAATCTTATTATAATGGAAATTCTGGTGAAATCTAAATGCTTTTTGAAAAAATGTAATGGCTTGGGTTTTTTGAAAATGATTTATACTCATTCTAATGCATTTTGAAGCACCATAGAAAAAGACAAGGAAGAAAAAATTGTACCATATTCCACGACCAAATAAGTACTGTTAGCATTTGGTGGACATTTTTATTTTATTATTTTCATGCACCATCGGTCATACTTGTATGGTTACTGATCCCTTTAGGAATGGTCCTCCTCCCTCCCACTCTGGTCACTCCAACTCCTCTCTTGCTGCCAGTTGTTGGTCAGTGTTTAGCTGATTGGTCTCTTCCTTTTCTTTTCTGGAGCAGTGTTTTCTCCTGAGTGAGGACCTGCATTCCAAGGACACTGCAGATTATGCTGCTTAAATTTCCAATCATAACTTTGAGGCAGGTAGCCAAGCTGAGCATGTCAGGACCTCTTGCAGGGCAAATGTGTGGTTCTCCAGGCTCTTTATTGTGGCATTTTCTGTGGTGGTGGACAGTCTCCTTTATGTCCTTAGGATTTTTTTTTTTTTTTTTTTTGAGACTAGGTCTCACTATTTTTTGCAGGTACCACAGGCTCAAGCAATCCCCAGCCTCAGCTTCCCAGGTAGCTGGGATTACAGGGACGTGCCACCACGCCCAGCTAATTTTTTGGAACTAGGTCTCTATACATTGCCCTGAGCAGGACTCAAACCGTGATCCCTGGTTCCCACCACGGCTTCCTAGGCTGCCGCTTACAGGCACACTCCACCATGCCTGGCCCTCCATGTCCTTATGATTGCTACTATCAGTCCTCATTCTTGCTACTTGGGTCCTCCATTTGGATGTCTGTCTTGTGGTGCTGCTTCTTAGCTTTATAGTTCTGGCATCTGGCATTTGGAACCCATCTCCCAACCTCTGGCAGTAGAGAAGTTTCCCTGGTGGGGACAGACATTAGCGAAGGTTGGTCTAGCTTGCCTTCTCTATTTGCAGTTGTGCCATTGGGCCGCAGCAACCTCTCTGTGGCTTTCCTCCCCCATTGTTTCCCACGTTGAAGGTATCTCTGAGCTGAGAGTTTATCTCCCAGTCCTGGAAACGTAGGTTAACTCTGAAATGTCATCACTCTAGTTGGTCTCACAGTCTGTTTCTTGTGCTCTCTTTGGGTCCTGCCCAGGTAATGGGTGTCCAGGGCCTTTATTTTTTCCTTCTTTGTATCTACAGCTGGATTGATTGCTATTTTTCTCGTTTCTACTGTGGACTGACTGAAGTGGGTGTAAATCAGAGGGGGACACCCCCACTGCCCTGCCACCTGGCGTAGGGCTGAACTCTTCCACCCCCAAAGGAGGTGGGGATAAAGCCCCCAGGCCATGGGTTGATGACCTTTTTTTTAAACAGCCCTTTTCAAAAATAGTAAGGATAGCTACTACTCACTGAACCTTGATATGTGTGCCAGAATTGTTTCTAAGCTGTGTTAACTTCTTACAGTCCTAAGCAGTAGGGTTTTTTTTTAAAATCCCTATTTCATAGATGAGGTAGAGAGAAGGGAAGTAATTTATCCAAAGTCATACAGGTAGTTAGTAATGGTGGTTATATTCAAACAGGAGAATATTTCAATTTGGTTCAACTTCAAAGGTGCATAAAGTGTTAGGATTGCTTTGTAAATTCTTTAAATATTGTGCCTTAAACATGAAGTCAAAAAAGTAATAGTGCTACAGTCTCAGTATTTGACTCTTAAGTATGAATTATTTGTAGTTATTTATTTTTTTGTATTTTGCTCATTTAGTATATGAAAATGATGACCAACTCCTATGGGATCCTGAGTACTTACCAGAAGATAAAGTGATTATTTTTCTTAAGGATGCATCTAGAAGAACAGGTGATGAGAAAGGTGTAGAAGCAATTCCTGAAGGATCTCACATAAAAGACAATGAACAGGTACATGAATAAAAATGTAACTTAAAATTTCCCCCAAGTTTATTAATATCACAGTGTTCTTAACTATCCACCAAAATTCCTGTGATGTCATTGACATGGAATTTAAGGTTATCACCAGTATATAAGATTATAGTGTATACAATTATTTGATTATTATAATTTCAGCACAGATAAACAAAAACATTGTGTTTCATTTTGCCTGTATTTTTTTTTTAGATTTTTTTAAGTGCCCTTGGACATCCCTCAGAATCTATGGATATCAGGTTGTGACTGTATATCTGGAATGCTTCTAAACACATAGTATACTGATACTTATCAGAAGCCTAATAATAGCATTATATTTCCTACTTTTTAAGTCAGTGTTTATCTTTTCTGATTAGTTTAAAATTATCTAAGGAATCTCAAAAAAAAAAGGAATTTGTAATTTTTTAATAAAATTTTTTATTTTTAAATTTCTGGGATACTAGGACCACCAATTTAGTATACTTGCTTATTTTCTTAATTATCAGGATAGAATTGGCTTGTTTTTCTTAGTTTTCTGTATGTTGCAATCACTATAATTATTTGTTCTCCAGAAATGATGAAAGCAAAGCAAGCATTGGATTCTGAAACAGCCTTTACTCTTAAAAAATTGTAACCATGAACTATTCTTAATCTGGGTCACATCGAAGACTTTTATTTTTTTAGGCACTATATGAATTAGTTAAATGCAGTTTTGATACAGAAGAAGCATTGAGAAGATTAAGATTCAATGTAAAAGCAGCTAGAGGTAAACAAATATTAAATTTGTTTTCATTGCAACAAAAAAAACTTTGAACACATTAAAGTTTTTTAATTTTAGCTATATTCTAACCGTAGTAAGAGCTGATCTTTATGAAATAAGTAAATATTTGTTGAGTAATGAATAACATACATTATTTGTTGAATAGGTGTGTTGTGGGGAATGGGATTGAGACTATATGGAAAAATAAGGCTAAATAAAAATACATTTCAACTTCAAGGCATTTTAATATTTTCTGATTTGATCTTGATAATACCCCTATGATCTAAGTAATATGACAAATACTACCTTCAGTTTAAAATTGATGAGATTGAATTCTCTGAACAGAACTAAATTAGCTGAGGCAAACATCATACACAAGTAATGAAACCATAACTAAAATGCAGGCTTTTGATTTCTTTAAACTGGCTCCTACCCCAGTCACTAAGAGTACTTTTTGTATATTGTTAAATGATTTATTCATTCAACAAAAATTGGAAGGCTAACTAAATTCTGAGGACTTAACTATAAACAATTTCACTATCCTCGTGGTGCTTGGAACCTAGTAGGTAAGCTGAAAACTAATCATGAGTTCTTCTAAGAAAAATCAGATGGTACAATCAAACTTAGCATAGTGGGGCTTAACCTAGGTTGGGGGGGAAAGAGGGAGAGGGAGACCATTAAGGGTACCTTCTAGAACAGTGATTTTTTTGTTGGGATGTAAATGATTTAGCTAAGTTTAAAGTCATGTAGGGAGTGGGAAGTAATTCTGGGCAGAGGAAATGGCATACAAAAAGTGCATTAAGAAAGAACATAGCAAATTTAGAAGGGGGGGAGAATTGAAAGGTGGCTGATAGAGTTGCATCATAAGAAATAATGGGAAAAGTTACCCAATTTGAGTTTGAAGAATAAAGAACCAAATCATCCAATAATTCATTAATTTCTATTGGCTTGTCTTTGCAGTCATCAGAATAGAATTCAGAAGTAAAATGCCTCATAATTACTAGTCACATTTTTATTTGCAATTTTGTCTCATGGGGAAGTAGTGCATAACAGCTTTCCCTCCCATTTTGACAGAGGAATTATCTGTTTGGACAGAGGAAGAATGTAGAAATTTTGAACAAGGATTGAAGGCCTATGGAAAGGATTTTCATTTGATTCAGGCTAATAAAGTAAGTAACAGTCTATGTTCTCTCTTTCACAGAAAATAAATTTAATCAAATCATCTTATATTTAGTTACTTTCTTATTTTAAAGGGTAATGAATATTTTAATAAATTGGTACTTAGGGAGTTATTAAAATAAGAGTGCCTAGACTTCTTGGCATATATTTTTCCTATTGACTGTTTTCAGTACATAATACTGGAAGTTTTTAAAACTTGGACTAATTTAGAAGTATGCGTTAGCAGTGCTTGGTGGGATATGTCTATAGAATGTAATTATAGCTATTTCCTACAAATTTGGGAAGTATTTTTAAAGAAAAGTCTTTAAAGAAAATCTTGAGTTTAAAGGTAGATTCCATATGTTAAATTTGAAAGTGCTGAGTAACTTTATAAACAAACTTTATAACATTTTTAAACTACATTCCACTTCATTCTCAGTAGGATATTCTACAATAAATTACATTGATAGCCTGTTAAAAAGCATAATGTTACTATCTGGAATCTGTTGTCAGGGTAATCTCTCAGTGGAAGTTTATGATTGTTTTAATGCAACTATTTCATATATAATACTTAACTAAATATATTGCTAAATTTATTCTCAGAATTTAAGATATTTTTAATGAAATGACTCCTGTTAAGAAGATGATTTTTAAAAACTTATTTCTTACAGGTTCGAACAAGGTCAGTAGGTGAATGTGTAGCATTCTATTACATGTGGAAAAAATCTGAACGCTATGATTTCTTTGCTCAGCAAACGCGATTTGGAAAAAAGAAATATAATCTTCATCCTGGTGTAACGTGAGTGTTTTTTTCTTCTTTCAAGTTATATAATTTTGTTAAGCTTTCCTAAATTTTTCTTGAGAAAAATTGCAATTTTTCTATTTTAGTTTTTTAGTAGGGTAAGAGTGTATTTTCATTTAAATTTGTCTATTTATTGACATATCTTCATGGGGCATTTAAACTTTTCAGAGTCTTCTAAAACATTGTGATCCATAGATCCTGTTGCTTGAGACAACAGATATAGTAAAGCCAATTATTAGTTTTCATTTAGGTATTCCTAAAAGGATATCAGAAACGCTGTGAAATTTGTGGTTTTGTTAACTTCTATCCATACATAGTTTTAACATTAACACTGAGAAAACACTAAGAATAGAAAAGAGACTTTTTTTTGTCGAGAAATAAAAGATCTTTTAACGTAGGATCTTTAGGAAAGAAGGGAAGTTGATATTTTTCCTTGCCCAGTTTACTTTTGATCCTGTATCTAAAATAAGATCTGGATATTGACTGTATTAAAGTGACAGTGATAAGAAGTCAGATCGAATTATATTTTCTTTTGCTTAAAAATTTTTATAGAGGTTCTGGAGACTTCTTTTCCTAAATTTCCTCAACATCCTTTCTCTGACAAAAATAATATTTAATAGCCATGCAGCTTTATCTTTCTTTTTTACAAGGAATATGAGTCGTTGTTATATCCATTCTTTATGCAAAATTTCTTTTATGTCTTTTTTTTAGTTTCCATCCACCAAATTCTCTCAACCTCAGTCTAGCTTTGGAAGGAGAGACTCCTCTGGCACTGTTAATTTGTTATCTAAATACACTGACTATGGAATACTTGTTTTACATAAGTTGCTCCAAAATGCTGATGAACTCTTCTGGTGGTTAACTCTGCCGTACTATTATCTAAGAAGGAATAAAATTAATGTTCCTGGAAATCATGGGTCAAAGGACCCCATGCCTTATTCCCCATTAGTCAAAGCTGATGATGACTAGAGTAGAAATTCTTATGTAATTGTATTCCAAACTTTATCTACTGTTTTAAATAACTTTTTTTTTCTGAATTATTCATGGTAGTGTTGAGGTATAGTGATGTAAAGCTAGATAAAGCTATTCTTTGGAGTATATCTTTAGTTGCAGTTTTCAAGCTATTCTATAGGGAAAAGCAATAGTAACATCTTTCATTTTTTCACCCATTTCAGAAATAATGTTCACACATGAACTACAGGCAATCTGTCGTCATCAGCAGTAAGAACATAAGAATTGCCATGCTGGGTCAGACCCATTGGTTCATCCAGTTTACGCTTTAAGAAAGCATCACCAAAGAAAGTGTTATGGGCTGGCTTATCCTCTGTGAAGTCAAGCTCAACAGGTTAGGTAGGGATATGCTGCCAAACATTTTAGTTTCTTAATCTCGCCATAGTTTTTAAAAAACTTTTTGAACATACTTCTATCTATAGCCTTGATTCTTACAGTGAAGCAGTCTGTAGGTGAAGAAGCCACAGTTAAAAGTAACCCTTAATCTCTTTTCTTAGACTTAACAGTGTAATTAATGGTATGAATTGAACACATTTCTCCTCTTTGGCACAATCACCATGAATTTTGTAGACTTATGTCTGGGATTTTCATAAAGTTTTTTTTAACTGTAAGAATTATAATTTTTTACTCATGCTCATTCCTGTTGACTCCATCACATCTTCTGTAAGAAGCTATGATCCAGACTATTCATTATTTTCCAGGCGACAATAAATTGTAATTTTCCCCATTGTAGTTACGAAGTTATTTTCTAGTTTGTTTGTTTTTTTTTTTTTTTTTGAGACTAGGTCTCGCTATTTTTTGCCCGTGGGACCGCAGGCTCTCGTTGCCCGGGGTATCACAGACTCCAGCAATCCCCAGCCTCAGCTTCCCAGGTAGCTGGGATTACAGGCATGCACCACCATGCCCAGCTATTTTTTTTGGAACTAGGTCTCACTACGGGCCCCAGGTGGGGACTCGAACCGCGATCCCTAGCCCCTGCCGCTTCATAGGCTGAAGCTTACAAGCACGAGCCACCGTGCCCGGCTATTTTCTAGTTTGTTCTTCTGTTAATAATTACACGTTAAGCAACTGCACAAAACATTAAGCTAATGCTTTTAGACAAAAAATTTAATTTTTCATCTTCCTTATTAGTAAAACTTCATAATTAGAACATACTTTCCTGAAAGTTGTTTGTTCTCTGTTATATAAATTGTTACTCTTCGTTTGTTAGCCAGAATGATGCACATTGCCCTTTAAACGACCTTTGAAAGACCTTACTTAAATTTTATTACCTAGAAGAATTGGTGGCCAGATACAAATTTGGTATTTCAGTGAAACACCTTTTACAAATAACTGAAAAAAAATTATTTAAAGGCTGTTTTAACCTTCTGGATGAGCTTCCTGAATCTTCTCCACTGCTAACATCTGAATACCATTAATCTTTTAGAAGCAGTTTGTTTGATTGTTTGATTCCTCAACAGTATTGTTTCTGTATTCAGAAATTTAAGATAATTTTGATTACTAGTCAACTCTTAACTCCTTTGCGTGGCTTTCAACATCATTATCCATATCCACCATGGCAGATTTATTTCCAACAATCTTGCTTCGTGTGTAATTTCTGTTAATCTCAGCTTTGGAAGTCTTCTTGCTCTCATTTCTGTTTTTGTGTGCTTCCAATTTGTGATATAATTGTTGCGTCATTATAAGGAATGACATAAAGCTGAAGAAGTCTTAAAGGCCATCTAATTTAGTACCCTTCATTTATAGATGAGGAAAATACAGCCTAAAATATTGTTTAATTTGTGGTGATACAAGCAAGTTTCTTTGATTTATGTTAGTTTTGTACTTCAGGCTGTTGAAAACTTTGTGAGATCAGTTGTATGTTTCTATATGTATTATATCCTCATAATCAAGTGGGCAGAGATATCATGTTGTTTGAGATACTTTCTGTATAATCTTAAGCACTTCCACTTTTTCTTTCTTATTCACATTTTTATTTACCCTGCTCACAAAATTCTAAAAGATTTGTCTTGATATTCTTATACCTATTCTGAGGGGGGTTTAAAATAAATAATGTGTTTGAGTTTCTATTCTATGCTGTGTACAAAGGTAACAGTGATGCAGTGGTAAGAAAACAGACTAAAACTCCAATCCTCAAGGAATTAATCTAGTGCAGGTGCCAACAGACTTTCTTTAAAGAGCTAGAGAATGAATATTTCAGGTTGTACAGGCCTTAAAGTTCTCATTTTGCTGTTTTCACACAAAAACAGTCGTAGACGGTAAATAAATGAATATGACTGTTTCAGTAAGATGATACAAAACAGGTGGCCAGCATACGGGCCATAGTTTGCTAGCCTCTTAGTGACTTAATATCACTTTATTGTTTGTAACACACACACATGCACGCAGGTTCCAACTCTATTGTGTGGTAGATAGGCCAAATATGATCCATGTGCATTTTATAGGTAAAGACACCAAGCAAGACAGACAAATATTTATTTTAGCTCCATTTTCTAACCTACCTCATTGTCACTTAACACTACTGTCTTTTCATGTTACATAGTTTAGGGGAAAAGTGAGCTCTCACCTCTAGTACAGTGGCAAAATAAAGCCAATAGAACAATCCAAGAACTTAGAAAGCTTATAGCGTAGATCTAGCAGAAATGTAATATAGACGGTATCCCAGAAGCTTTAGGGAGGTATTCTGAGGCATAATTTGTCTTTCAGGTATTGCCACAGCTATCAGTGTCGTTAGAAGCTTTAAAATCCCACTCTTTTTGCAGAAATTCCTTAGTATTCTTTCTGATTGATACCATCCCTGTCTCTTCATTCACAGATCCTCAGTTCTAATTGACCTCTTTATATGTATTTGCCTATAATTTTAAGTATTTTTTAATGTCCCATAGGCCTTTCTAAAATATGCTAGTAAAGCTTTTAAATATTTTTTAACAAGCATGTAACCAAAATGAACTTTAAATATTGAGATCTTGGTATGATACATGAGGCACTGGAATGAATGTAAGTGAAAATTAGAATATATTTGTCAATAAAGTCTCCCGCACGTCACTTATTTCTCAGTTTTTTAATATAAGAAAATAATTCTTATTTTTCTTAATTTTAAGGGATTACATGGATCGTCTTTTAGATGAAAGTGAAAGTGCTGCTTCTAGCCGGGCACCATCCCCTCCCCCAACTGCCTCAAACAGTAGTAACAGCCAGTCTGAGAAAGAAGAGAGCACTATAAGCAATAATAATCAAAATGGTAAGTAAGTCACCAAAGAAAACATTTCTATTTCTTCAAAATAAAGGATACTTTTTTCAGTAACCTGGAAAATTTGGGTTTGGTTTCCATTAAATTTCCAAAGTGGAAGTAAAAGTATCTGTAAATACTAGAGGAAACATACATAAAATCAGCATACATATAAACACTACACAGTATAAACTGAAGGCAGCTAGCTCACCACTGTACCACTAATGCTACACAGTACAAACTGGTAGAAAGGAATCCTATTTACAGTATTAAAAGGCAGTTTAATAAAGTATACTATTAACAGTGACTGTTCCTTTTAAGAGATAACATTCTTTCTGATAATACCTAATTTTCTTATCCAGTGGGATTGCTTGGATATAAGTATTTATGTTAACTCTTGGCTGAAACCCAGACATATATCAGATATACACAGTTGTTTACCGGGTGCTTTAAGAACTTAGGGCATTTCACCAGGAAAAAACTGTAAGCAAGTACATGAAAGTAAGTAGCTGATAAGGGCACTGTCTTAAATATTTTTCTCTTTGATAGTATAACTTTCAAGGATGAGAACAGATAATCTTCATTGCATATGTGATGAAATAGGTACAGAGCATAAATATTTTGCCCACAATCACATGATAGAATCAGAATTTAGATTATGTGTATGATTTGACACCTCACTTCTTTGATGAAAATAGTTATTTTACAATAGTTATTATAATGGTTTACAAATTTACAAAATTTTAATATTAGAAGTTTCATTTATATCTCTTCCAACTTAGGTGTGTCATCTAATGGACCAGGGGAAACATTAAACAAGGATGAAGTGAAAGTTGAAGGGTTACACATGAATGGACCAACAGGTGGAAGTAAGAAAGCACTTCACGCAGATATGGATACTAATGGTTATGAGACAGATAACCTTACCATTGATCCAAAACTTGCCCATATGACTGCAAGAAATGAAAATGAATTTGATGAAAAAAGTGAGAGACCTGCCAAAAGGAGAAGGGTAAACAGCAATGGAAAAGAAAGTCCAGGGTCTTCTGAATTTTTCCAAGAAGCAATCTCACATGGAAAATTTGAAGAACTTGAAAACACAGATGACTAAATTTTAGGATTAGCTTACTTTCTTTGGAGTAAATTCTGGTGTGACTAAAATTTTCAGGGTTGATGGGTTACCTTAAAAAGTTGATTTTTGTGAAGCAGTTGGTTAAAATTTGAATTGAGTCCTAACTTAAGTAAGATTTCATAGTTCTGTCTTTTACAGACTTTTTACTTTAAGCTGTAAAGACCCTTTTAAGGATATAACAAATAGTTTAGTAAATTTGAATGAACTAAAGCTATATCTGTACTTTATCATTTGATGTATTAATCCTAAAGTTTGACTACAAAGTACTGTTTACTTAGTTTGATGGCAGAGAAAAACCAGGTTCAAATTTCTGCTTAATACCAGTTTTTCTGAGTTTCTTGAAAAGTCTTGTCATTTATAACAGACATTTTTCTCTCCATACAAATTGAGTGTCATTATTAAGGAAACCCTTATGAATCCTGAAAGTTATGCTAGCATGATTTTTTTATATATAGAAGTTTAAAAATAAACCAAGTCAGGTTTGTATATGTAAAATTGTTGACATCAATGATGTCTTTCTATATTCTTATCTGGGCTTAAGAAATACATTCTGTATTTTTCCAGATTCTTTGTAGCCTTTGAAAGATTTTTACAGTACATATGTCTTGACTGAGCTGTCCTTTCTTAATACAAAAGCTTGTATAATTTTCTTAACTTGTACAGTTGGTAAACTTTTATGAGAGGAATTGATATTCTGAGTCTGTCAGCTTTCATTTTATTTTGCTAAGGTTTTTCTAATGAATTTTTAAGTGTTTGTGTAGTAATGTCATGTTTCTTATTCAGGTGGTAAAAGCATTCATAAAGGATTGTGAACATTTTTTTTCCTTCAGATTTCTACTTAAGGACAAATAGTTTGAGAATTCTGAAATTAAGCATGATACTTAGACTGCATAGTTTGTTTTGCATTTGCTATAATTTTCAGAGTTATTTTTCAAGAGTTTAAGGTTCACTTAAATGCCTAAATGTATCATGCTGACCAGAATCCTGTTCAGTTATTTTTATATGCATTATAAAATTTCCCATTTTTGCATTTAATAAACAGAGGACAAAGTCAAGTGATATTTAGATGTTGGCACACACAAGGAGTTGGCAAGCAAAAATATTGTTTGAATAAGAAGTGAAGTTAGAAAAGTTTTTAGACACTTCCAGCTACAACGCAATTTTTCAGATTTCATAATTTCCAAGCTGATAATAAGTGCAGTACCCACTGTTCGATGTGACTACAAATATGATCATCCATTGCATAACCTTGCAGGAGTGCCATTTTATTTTTAGTGCAAATTTCTTGTTAAAAAGTGTAGTTTTATACAGCTGATAGACCAACTTATATCCAAACTTTTATAAAAGATTATTAACTATTTTGTTTTTAATCGTACAGGCAAATGCTTTACAGTCATTTTCTGCCCATCAGTTAAACAGCCAATGCCTTTTTAAAACAAATCTTCTGTGATCTTATTTTTAATGGCTCAACTGTCTGATGCAATTGAGTAGAGGTTTGCACTGGGAAATTATGGTTTGGCCTTACCCCCATGAAGTATTACTATTAGCATACGTTCGGACTGCTTCCCTTCACCAATGTGAACAACTTTTTTTCCCCCCAAACAGTGTTAAAATCCACTTCATAACACTTGACTTGATACATATAAAGTACATTCACTGTATTGCATACATATTCAAGTACAAGTTTGGGTGAAAGTGTTGAGAAGCGTGTTTATTGTTTTGTTTTACATAGAACATTAATTTTTCCAGAATGGCAGGTTTAGCAGATGGTCATAATCCATTTTCTAAATCAAATTTTATTGTAAACAGATCCAAAATATCCTAGCTTTTTTGTTAAAGATCATCTATAGAAATGTTTCAAATGAACAGTGAATACTTTCTGGGTTGATGGGATATCAGAATGCCATTTTCACCTTTCTTAAAAGATGCATTTGTGTTTGCAGGTTTATGGAGTTCTTGCAGAATAATATTACAGGAATATTTCTTAGTAAATTTTCTCAGGCATGTTTGCAAATATGGCACATGTATACATACTAGGAAATTTTACTTTTCTTCATCTTTTTTAAAGTATGCCTATGGAAGACATTCCCCTATTATGTAATACATAATGCTCAGCTTTTCATAAAGAAGTATTTAAATGTATTTTGTGTTTATACAGGTATTTCATATAGTACTTTGTTCTTCATAATGCAGCCACTATAACTTGATAAGTCATTGCACTATAAATGTCTTAGTAATATCATGAATTTAATTTGCTTAAGATTAAGTATATTTCATAACTCTCAAACTGTTCACAAATTGCATTGGAAAAAGAAAACTCTGTTAATAGTTATCTCCTCCAACCTAGCAAAGCACTATCATTTTCCTTTGGAATGGTATTCTGTTTTATGGTATGTTTTTACATAGGGTTCAGAATCTACAACTCAATTCAACACAAATCTGTTGAGCTTTAAGATGTATCTGAAGTAATATTTAAATAGGCATTTAAAATTATGAATTAGATGTTTTTAAATTTATGCATAGTAATTTTGCACTGTAAGATAATTCCCTTTCCCCATTTCCTGTCTGCCATTCTGAATATGCTTATTAAAATATTTTTTTAAACATATTTGCCTGTATAATGCTGTGTGAATGATTTTCATTAGATGAATTCACTAGGTTTTAATTATAGATTTTAAGTTTGTATTATGGACATTCTTTTCAGTAAATATATATACAATCTGTTCTTTCTGCTCCTAGACATACTGCATGAAGTAGTGTTTCAGTGGTTTGTTGGTCCTTTTTACCTCATCTTGGGTGATGTATTTTATTACCCTCCAGAAAAATCCTTTGGTCTATGCACCTTTATCACCTGTTTCTCTCTCTCTCTCTGAACTGTACAATTAAAACTATTTTGTTCCTTTCTTTTTCAGTGTAGTTCATACCACATATTTTACAAACACTTTTTGTCACAGTATTTGCTTTGCTTTTAATGGAGAAGAGTGAGCACTTTGCTAATTGAAAGTTTTTTTGAATTTTCTGTAGGCAGGATGTATGCTGATGACCTGTGGGTTTTACATAGTTGATTCTGTATCACTACTAAACAGCAAGTCAGAATACTAAAGCTTTCCCAACTATAATACATAGTCATGAAAAAGTCTGGTGTTGAAAGCCGTTACACATAGAGGGAGAAAATAGGGAGAAAGAAAGAATTTCCAAATTTTAAACTTTGATTTTTCTTCTCTAAAGACCACCCTTTCTATATCACTTTCTTCTTAGGATTACATTTTTTTCATAAACACTGCTCTTTTAATAAGTATATCTCTTGCAGAGTCTTAGAGAGTCATCTCCCTAAATTGTGAGCTAATTTATTTAAATATCTCAATTTGCCTCTATATTCTTATACCTAGTATTGTACTGGTAGCTTTTGTACATAAGTCTTATATTTTCTGAACATGTAGCTTCTGTTTATACTACCTCCTATAACTTATTTAGGTTCTTGGTAGACTTCAGATGTTGTTTTGCTTACTATGCGTTAAGGAAATTGGAACACCCTTTTAAAGACTATTCTATGAAGAACATTGAAGAGCTTGTCACAGATGCCATTTTGATTTTGCACAACTATTTTCCCCTTCTGATCTATAAGGATCCATCTTGGATTTCCTCACTATAGACATCCCCAGATATTTAAGAACAGTGGTTTTGCCTTAAAGATAACTCAGATATTTGTACCTTGCATACCTTATTTCCAATTGCCTCTTAACCATTTATCTGCTTTAAGAGTTCACCCATTCTAGATTTTCCTGTATTTGGGTGGATAAATTCCAAATTATATGCTGTATTCTTCATTTGTGTTGTATTAGGGATTTGTATAATCCCATGTCTCAACACACTCGGTATCTCCAAAGCCTGCTGACTGGGGAAGGGGGGACAAGAGACAGGATGGAACACAGTGTAGCTGTCAGTGACAGTGCTAACCTAAGTCACCATCTACTTTCTACAGAGCCCCCAAAATCATTTTTGCAGTGTAAATACAAGCAGAACAGCCCTTCATTTTCTCCTTAAGTTGAGTCTGAGTAGATTTAAATTTCCCTCCCCACTGGTTTGAAGTGTTTCTAAACCAGTCTCCTTTTACAAGGCCAGACAGCAGAAAGCAGTGCACTGAAAATCTGATTGTGGGAGTCACTTTTTTTTTTTTAATCAGTACTTGTAAATGCTCCCATTTCAGAAAAAGTTGCTCAGAATGGCAGGCCTCGATTTTCTTATCGGATTATGTCTTATATACAGGTACCTTCATTTCGACAGTCTAAAAATATGAAGTTTTTCAGAATCTTGTTTACAACAACATTTTTTATACCATGCCACCTCTTGCATCCAACTCATCCCACTCTTACATATTTCAAAAGTTCTCTTGATTTGGACACTATTTTGTAAACGTGGACATAACAAAACCTCTAAACAGTCCATTGTAAATAGAGGTTAAGTTGGACATGCTTGTTATCACAAGATTGTTGGGATTACAAAATCACAGAGAAATTTTTATTTCTAGAGAACACTAGGTGAAAACACAGCAGTAGCAGTACCTGTCTACAGGTCTTACCCAGAATCCTGGTAGCCAAAATTTTAAGATTTTAGATAATACTCATTTTTTAAAATTCACAACAGGCTATAAAAACCTATGATAAAAAACACAAGTTTCATAATGCATTCACATTCATAAAAATTTTAGGTCTGATACAGCTGCCAAAGGAGATTGATGACAAACTTATTGCACAAATGGTTTTCAAAGCAACATGGATTTCAGAATTATAAACTTGTAGTCTTCAAATTTTCACTAGCAGTTACTTGGCAGTTGATTACAATTTCCTTCACTTTGTTACGAAAGGAGCCACATATAAACAGGAAGCTGACGGTAAACTAGCAGAATGTGCTTTGTATCTCTAGTAGCTGCAACAGAACCTTGCCCACTTTGGACTTTTTGCAGCCAAGAAGCCTATAAAGGAAACAAATGGGTGAGAGAAGTTTGGCAAAACCCAGATGTGGCCCTTCTAGAGGCTCCCATTCAGTTCATTCAGTTTAGTTTTTGTCAGTCTAGTCAGAAAATAAGGTTCATTTTCACACCTTATGCGCATGTGCTTCATTCATTTCTACAAGTCCTGTGCCAGTCAGTGCCCAGCTCTTGCCAGTATTTATTCTTTATTAAATTTATAATAAAGTGAAACCATTTAGGTCTTTTGCTTTCCGACTTAACCTCACTTAGCATTATCTCCTCCATTCATTCATTTTGTCCCCAAAGGCAGTATTTCATTGTTTAGTAGCTGAGCAGTATTCTGCTGAGTTTATGTTCCACAGTTTCTGTAGCCAGACTTTTGTTGGGCATTTAGGTATGTTACATAACTTGGTTGTGGGGCTAATGATGCTATAAACATAGTGTGCATACATCTTGTGTTTTCATAGTCTTTGGGTAAATATGTAGCCGTGTTATTGCTGGGTCATGTTATTTCCATTTTTACTTTTTAAGATATCTTCAGACTATTTCCCATGGAAGCAGCTCCAAATTACATTCCCACCAAGAGTGGATGAGTGTTCCTTTTTCTCTGCATCCTACCAACACTTTGTTTCCACTTTTTTTGGTTAACAGGCCATTCTATTAAGTCATTTACTCTTATTGTGGTTTTAACTTGCATTTCCCTTAGAAATGATGTGGGCCTTTTTTTTAATGTGTGTAAGCCATCTGAATGTCTTTTTAAAAGTGCCCATTTAGATCTTTGTTTTGTAGGATTTTTGTTGTTGTTGTTGCTGAGTAATAAGGGCACTTTACATATTTTGAAAGTTAGCCCTTTGTCAATCAAGGGGTAGGCAAGTGTCTTCACCAGGTCTGTAGGTTGTCTTTTTTATGATGGCAGCTTCTGAGGTATGAAATTGCTTTAGTTTGATGTAATTCTACTTGTTTAGTTTTGCTTTTCTTTCTCTTGCCATAGGGTTGCCCCAAATACATCTCCACTCTTGATAACTAGTATTATGTCAGCTATATTTTAAATATTTTATGGTTTCAGATCTTATATGCAAATCTTTAATCCATTTGGAATTTTTGTATATGGAGTTAAGGATCCAATTTCATTGTTTTTGCCAAAGTTTCCCAACACCATTTGTTAAAGAGGCTTTCTTTTCTACATAACTGTGGCTCCTTTGTCAAAGGTTAACTATATATTTGTGGGTTTAGCGCTGGGCTCTATCCCTTTGGTCTAAGTGTTTTTGTTCTAGTATCATACTGTTTTGATTTCTGTTGCTATGTAGTATGGTTTGATATTAGGAAGTATGATAGTTCTATTTGTCTTCTTTTCCCTTAGGAGTGCTTTGGCTAGTCTGAGTTACTGTGGTTTTGTAATTATTACTTTTCCTTGCTTGAATAACATCACTGGGATTTTGATAGGTATTGCACTGAGCCTATAAATTATTTTATTTAATAGAACGTTTTAAAGTGTTTGCTCTTCCAGTCCATAAATACAGGATATCTTTTCATTTCTTTGTGTCTGTTATTTCCTTTAACAATGTCTTATAGATTTTGATGCATAGATCTTTTTCCATCTTCATCAAATTCACTCTTGGGTATTTCAACCTTTTTGCTGTGATAGTAAATGAGATTTTTTTTGATTGCTTCTAACTCACTGTACACATAAAAATGCATGATTTTGTGTATTGATTTTTTTTAAATCCTACTTTATTTCTAATATATTAGTACAGTCTTTTGGATTTTCAGTGTATATTTTCCTGCTACCTGCAAATAGTGGTTTAAGATGTTTTCCAATTTGGATACCTTTTATGTCTTTTTCTGGCTAATTGCTCCAACTAGGACTTTCAATATGTTCTGAACAGTAGTGATGATGGTGAACGTCCTTGTCTAGTTCTTGATCTTAACAGAAATGTTTTCAGTTTTTCACCATTGAGTATCATACTACCTGTGTGCTTACTGTTTGTATCCTGTTATATTCAGATAAGTCTTGTGTGTTCCCATTTTACTGAGTGTTTATCATAAATAGGTGTTGAATCTAGTGAGGTGCTTTTATGGCATATGTTAAATGATAAGATTTTATATCTTTTTTTTTTTAACTTGGTGAATGACTGATTTGCATATGTTGCTTCAACCTTGTATCCCTAGAATGAAACCTTGTTATGTACGATTCTCTTAATAGGTTGATGGATTCTGTTTACTAAGATTTTTACATTTATGTTCATTATAGATAATGGCCTAAATGTTTTGAGTTTTTGTGTCATTCTTCTTTGGTTTTCTAATCAGGGTGCTGGCTTCATAAAATGTGCTTTTCACCCTTTTCAAATTTTTTGAATAGTTAAACTAGGAGTATTATTAGGTCCTATTTGAAGACTTGGCAGAATTCACTAGGGAAGCCATTTTAGTTCTGCTCTGCACTTCTTAGGGAGACTTTTGACTACTCTCAATTTCTACACTAGATTGGTCTGTTTAAGCTGTTTGTCCTGGTTCAATCTTGATTTGCCCAACCCAGACTTTCCAGTTTGTTTGCATATAGATGTTCGTAGTAGATACTTAAGATTCCTTGTATTTCTGTGACCTTTATTGTAATTTCACCTCTTTCATTTTTTAATCTTTTGACTTGGGTTTTTCTTTTCTTCTTTTATTAGTAAGCCTAGCTAAATTACTAATTCTGTTTATCCCTTCAAACTAGCTCTTAGGTTCACTGGTCTTTTGAACTTTTGTATTCTATTTATTTCTGCACTCATTGTTACTTCTTTCCTTCTAATAATTTACCATTTTTTCCTTTTTCTAAGTCCTTGTAGATCGAGATTTTCCTTTATTTTTGATGTGAGCCTAGATTGCTATATGCTTCCCTAGTATTACCACTTTAAGAGCATCTCATCAGATCTGGTAGCTTGTCTCTGCATTCTCAGCCTCTGCAGCTTTTAAATTTGTTCTTTGATTCTTCATTGACCCAGGTGTTACTCAAAAGCATTTTAGTCTTTTCTGTTTTCACCTTCTGGAATGCCTCTTACCTTGTGTTTCCGCTTTTATTAGTTCTTGTGGAGTTTCATTTACTCCTAAATCTTTTCTCTCCTTCCACTTGGGTGATCTATTTGTATACATCTAGTAAAAGAGTGAAATTCAGTCTTCTACCAAATTGGATTTAAAACTTTCCATATTTGCCCTCATCTCATTGTGTCTCTTTCTGTGATCTTTTAATAGCTTCATTCTCTTTAGCAAAGAAGGCTTTGTTCCTGGATCTCCTATCCAAGATCTGCCTTTCTGCCTTTGTCCTTCTGGTAACTCATTTAACATATTTAAAGATTATTCCAAAAATCGTTGTTAAATCGTTTCTAGTTCCTTTATGTATGTCTCTGGACTACTCTGCGTTTCCATCTTGTATTCAGAAATTCCTTGCTTCCTAGGCTTAATTTGATTTTAAAATACTCAAATATTTGGGATGTGTTGCCTTACCTTTTTTTTTTTTTTCCTGTGTTCTCTGTTTGCCTTGGTATAAGATAGGGGTGGAGAGAAGGGGAAGGTGAAGCTCAAACGCTCAGTATCCTGGTGAGGGCAGTCCAGACTAATGGATCGCCTCTGCTTCCTCTCCCCAAAGCATCTCAGTTCAACTCTGCTTCCTCTCCCCAAAGCATCTCAGTTCAGTATTTCAGGGATCCTAAATTCCCACCCTTCCCCTTGCTGCTCCCCTCTATAGTGTGGGATTTGTTCCACCAAGCTTGAGTCACCTGACAAAGGGGCACCAGGTGTGACACACAGCACCCTATACTGTCTGGCAGGGGATACCTGGCAGAGACTGTATGGCTTGTATCCCCTTGTAATGAATGGCTGCCCACTGCTGCACATGAGACCCAGACTGCTAGGCACTACACATCACTCGGATCTTTATGTAAGGACGTGTGGAAAGATCTCTCCTACCTGCTCTGTCTGCTGCCAGTTCTCTGTGACAATCTGGAGCATGTCTATACATCACCACCACCAAGTTTCCCTTTCATAGATAGGGTATTTCCCTTGCACTCACTGCCCAGCCACTGAACTCCCATCGACTGCTGCCAAACTCCCAACCCTGCATGTGTGCCTCCTATAACACTGTCTTCAAAAATTACTCTGATAATATTCACTACACCCCACTAGGATTGTCCCAGTAGCCTTTTTTCTCAGCCTGGTTATGAGCTCCTTCATCTCTTCATTCTCCCTAAGGCAAGCCGGTAACCTCAGTGTAAAACCTCCAGTAAGGTTTTCCATCTCTGTGGATGGGCCATTGAATCTTCCTTTGAGCTAATTCTAGTCTATTTTTATTTTCCTTTTAGTTGTGTTTAGGGATGAGAATAATCCAGACCTTTCTATTCTATCACGAGGGTCTCCTCCTCATTTTAACTGGAAGGGAAAACCTAAGGATCAAAGTGAAAAATGATTTATCTAAAATTAGATGGCGCTTCAGATCACTAGTTCCGATCTCCTTTTCCTTCATGGCACTTTATAATTTATGTATTCAAAGTGAGGGTCTTGGGCTCAGGCACTAGCCAGTCAATCCCTGTATCAAGAAAAGTGAAGTACTGTCAGGCATCCTTTAGCCAACCCATCTCTGTGGCCACTGCTACTCATAAGGTAGTTAACTCCTTTTGGATTCATTTGGTTAAAACAGTTGGGGGCAAAAAGGAGCATGTGCTGTCATAATAGAGGTGTCACTGAACAGCTAAAACAAGCCTATTCCAAATATGTGCCATTGTTGATGGCTGGTCACATGTGGTATGCTCAGCCACTCCCTAGAACCAGTCTTGAAAGTTAACAACTTGGGAAACGGAGTCACTTTGAAAAACTGAGAACAACCCTTTCCAATGATTTTGATTTTGTTCACCTAGTTTTCTAGGATCTTTGCATTCAAGGGTGATGTGATGTGATGTAGGTTACAAAGTAGATGGGGATTAGTTTTAATTTAGCTACGGTGTGTACAGTAGTAAAGTGGTGTAATACAAAGGCCTAACAAAGCCTAACTTGATGAAAGTGCAGAGAAGTCTCTCAATAAAGTGAGTTTATTCCTCTGCCTTAGAAAACAAATTTGCTCTCTATTAATTATGCCCCCATCAGCAGCTGTTGCCACAAGAGGGCACCATCAGCACAGCTGGAAAAGCATACTTCTCACATTCAACCAGCCAGCTTCTCAAGTTCAATCAGCCACCATCTCGTGCCCATCTCTAAATGCATGTGTGTGAACTTTCAGTGAAAATGACATTTGACAGGAATATAATGGTAATAAGCTCAGAACTGCCAAGTCTATCACAAGCAGATTAGGAGAATCAAGATGGTACTAAATGTACTAATCTAGTACTAAAGAGCAAAAGGTGGTACTAATAGTACTAAACGGTACTAACATGGTGCTAAAGAGCAAAGGTGTTTTGAGTCAGATTGTTTTGAACGCTGGTTCCATAACCACATTGGGTAGTTATATTTCACGGAGCTTAATCTATTTGAAAAAAAATAATGGTTCTGCCAGGGTCTTACTGCTTCAGTCAGGGTTGATGGATGCATGAGCAGAGAGGGAGCCTTACAGGGATGAGAGCTGTAAGGAAGGGTTCCTGGGGGTGCCTGGTACCAGTCAACTTGTGTGGATGCACAGCAGATCTCAGATCTGCTCTACTCCTATCTATGGATGGGCCCAATACCGACATCCCTGTGCTGCAAGGAGTCACGCTAGACAGGAAACCAGTAAAGATCTGAATGAAAGAGCATCTGTCTGACAAATGAGGAAAAAGTCACATTCTAAAAGAATGTTTTAAAGTTGATTAAAACACATGCCTAGTCTCTGATAAGCATTGTCAGGACAAATGGATATTCACTTCATATACCTTATACTATATATAAAAATTAACTATATATACATATAAAAAATGGATGCAAGAGCCAAAAGTATAAAACTAAGAAGCAACAGAGTAGTGGGGCCTTAAACACCCCTAACCCCTTATATCAATGTACAGAAAATTAAGGGAACCAGATTGGCTTAATTGACAGTTACAGGCTAACTCCCAAAAAGCTGAGTGTATTCTTCTCAAATGCATGTAGAACATAGAAGATTCTCATGGTAAACCACCTTGGGTCACAAAACAAAGTGTTAATAAACTCATGATACCATATCAAGTCTCTTCTCTGACTGCAACAGTATCAAACTAGAAGTCAACCACAAAAAGAGGGGAAAAAAATCTCAGATAATGGAGACAGCATGTTATTATTTATTTGGTTAATGAAGAAATCAAAGGAGAAATTTAAACACACCTGAAGATGAATGGCTACGAAAGCACATGCCAGTAGCATTGGGTATGGTGTGGGAACAGTTATCTAAAGAAGTGTGAATATACACTCCCAAATCATACACAATTATGTAAATCTACATTACCTCAATAAACACTGGGGGAAAAAAAAACCCTTTGAAAAAAATATATACTGTTTGTGACCAGTTTGTGACCATTATTATATATGATACCAAATCAAGGTCAAGAAGTAAGGATACATTTAACTTCATCAAAATTAAAAATGTATAGAAATATGGAAAGGCAACCTAATGAGAGAAAAATTTTGCAATTAATATATTTGATATGGTATTAGAATATATAAAGACTTCATAATATATTCAGAATAAGTATAAAAACAAATCTTGATTAGAGAAATGTATTGAGACATTTCACTGAAAAAAAATACATAAATGCTCAATAGACAAGACAAGGTGATCAGTATCACTAATCATGATCATTTCACAATGAGGATATTACCTGAAACCCACTAGGATAGCTACTATTAATAAAATAACAAGTGCTGGTAAGGATGTGAGAAATTGGAACCCTTGTGCCCTTGGTGAGAATATAAAATGGCACAGCCATAATGGGAAACAGTATGGCAGTTACTTAAAAAAAAAAAAGCAAAAAACTAAAAATGAAATTACTACATGATCGAGCAATTCCAAAGGAAAATGGTTGCATATCTGTACACCCATTACAATGAATTTTTGTGTCCCCATCCTCAAATTAATATTAAAATCCCAATCAATACAATGGTATTTATAGATGGAACATTTAAGAGGTAATTAGGCCATGAGAGTGGAGCGTCTGTGATAGGATCAGTGTCCTTATAAGAAGAGATGAGCCAGAGCTTGCTTCCACTCTGCTCGCTGCCATGTGAAACAACAAGACGGACATCCACAAGCCAGAAAGGAGGCCTCACTGCACACTGCACCTCTTAGAACCGTGAATGCTGATGTCCTAGCCTCTAGAACTGTGAGGAATAAATGTTGCCCAGCCACACAGTCACTGTTAATTTTTTGCAGTAGCCCAAGCTGATTAAGACACCTGTGTTTAGCAGCACTATTCACAAAAGTCAAACACAGGAAGGAACCCAAGTATTCACTGATGGACAGATAACTGGATAAGCAAAGTATATATATATATATATATATATATATATATATATATATATATATATATATATATATATATATATACTATTCAGTGTATGGAATACTATTCAGTCTTAACAAAGGACATTCTGACATGGTTTAAAACTTGGGAACACACTAAGTGAAACAGACTAGTTACAAAAAAAGACAAACAGTGTATAACCACTTACACAAAGTGTTTAGAGTAGTAAAATTCAAAAGAGTAGAATAGGGGTGGCTAGGGGCTGGGAAGAAATGGTAAGCTATTTATGGATATAAATTTCAATACTGCTAAGATGAAAAATTTCTGGAGACAGGCTGTAAAATAATGTGAACGTAACCTAATAGTAATGAACTGTCCAAACCCCATTGTTCAGGTTTTGTTGTTTTTTTTTTAACTTATGTGCTGACAGAATTACATCACATTGGCCATTAATGATTCCATCTCCAGTCCCTCTTCTCTCACTCAGGTGCTGGGGTGAGGATGCTGCAAGTTACAACACTAATCACAGTGGTTGGTTTTCTTGGCAACTGGTCCTCATTTTTAGGGCCTTTCCAAAAGTCATTTTGTTATAAAGTCAGATGTTATAACCATTTTTACTTTAATGGTTTAAGGTATTCCATGAACTAGGAATAAAATTATAGCAAAATATGAAATTTCAATGACTTTAGGAGTTATATGCCGAAATAGGCACAATGACCAAATATATATTTCTTATAAATTACATCACAATAGTAAACAGTATTTTTCTCTTTCTTGGTTTCAATGAACTAGATAGTATCCTCTTACAGACTTACAGCTTTGTCCTTATGTTCACTTAGGAAAGAATTTTTAATACATGTGTTCAGAAAAAGTATTTATTTAATACCTTTACAAAAATATTTAGGCACATAGTTTTCATGTTTATGTCACCTGATTTACATATCTCAATCCTCAGTACCTTTTAAAGAGCAAAAATGGTCATTCAGTAAATAGAACCTATATTAAAAAAATAATGCAACAGGCTATTTGTAGACAAAAATCAATTCATCAGTATGAGAACCATTTATGAACAAAATAATCTCTACAGACATTTTTGTGAGACAATAAATCTAACCAGCAGATTTAAAAAAAATATTTTGAAAAAAAAAAAAAAATCATAGAACATCTCCTCGTACCACAAGGAAGTGGCAGCCTAACAGTGAGAACAAGAAGATAGATTTAGTAAACAGTCATGATGCCAGAGATTCACAAACACCATCAATGAGAAAAACCTGGACAAGTTTGTTTAATTTGGAAAAGGACTATGCTGCCTTTATGTGACAAACTGGGAAATTGAATCATCATTATCCTGAATTAAATGCATCTTTCTCTATGACAGAAAGCAGTTTCTTTTCTCGTGCCTGTAAGCTTCAGCCAATGAAGTGGCCGGGGCTAGGGATTGTGGTTCGAGTCCTGCCTGGGGCCCGTAGTGAGACCTAGTTCCAAAAAAATAGCTGGGCATGGTGGCGCACGCCTGTAATCCCAACTACCTGGGAAGCTGAGGTTGGGGATTGCTTGAGTTACTCCGGGCAACGAGAGCCTATGGTTCCACAGGCAAAAATAGCGAAACCTAGTCTCAAAAAAAAAAGAAGGTAGTTTCTTTTTTAAATTTTATGATCTTAAATATGAGTCATTTTGTTCCTTCTTAAAGAACAGGTAGAATCACCTGCATCACACAATGTTCACAGCGACATCAAACTAATATTTAAAAGACAGTGAAAAGAAATTCCCTAAACAGCCTAAAGGCAATGAAGTAGGTGATTCATGTTTCAAGAAAGACAGACCTTAACCATGCCTCCAGCATTTAAGGAGCGCAAATTGCTCCCTGAGTTGCAGTCTTTTCTTCTCTGACCACAAATTCAGTCAATCACTTGCTTCCCTGAAAGAGTTAGCATCCCCTTTTTTCACTCCTTCAGAGAAGAGCAGTTAATGACAATACAGTTCAACAGAAAAAAAGCTTTAATTTTGACTTACTAGCAACTCACCTACTTTCTCTGAGTCTAGTTTTCTTATTGGTAAAACAGGGACAATAAGAACAACCTGATGCAAGATAATATCCTGTTCTCGCACTGGAATTTTCTCTGGTAATAATAGAGAAAAGTGAGAATAAGGACCTCCTACATGGAACTGGTAGCTATTAGGCTGTGGGGCTAATTCTAAGGACCCAGTAACACTGGTCAGGTTTTCATAAAGATAAATCAAAATAACTGCAAGACAAGAATATAAAAATGACTTGAATAGAAATCTCTAAAAAGAAACAAATCAGAACCTTCCAGGTCCTCTGCTGAAATACCTAAACGTTAGCAGTTTAGGTCAACAGACACCAGTGGATTCCAAACCTTATGAAACACAGACAGAATGTGCTTCAGTGCAAAGGTTCCCAGCACAACAGACCTGTGCAAACACTCAACCACAAAGTCAACAGATGTCTCTGAACCAAGTCACAGGACTGCTGGAATTTAATACCCTACTCCCTTCCTACAGAAGCAATTCAGGCACTGCCCATGCCCAACTGTTCTCCCAGGCGCAGCACTGATCTTGGGAGAAGCTGAAAACACTAATTAAATTGTGAAACCAGAGACAGAAGTAGGCAGGCAGAAGTGCCCAAAGTAGTTATGCTCATGCCACTGCAAGAAGGAAAAGGTGAGAGCAAGACCAAGCCTTGACAATACACAAGTAACCTGCCTTTTCCCCCAAACCAATACATTCAAAACATAGTTACACTTGATTACTTAGTCATACTGATTTAAAGAGAAAAAGAGGTGCAAACAAACCTCCAGAGGAGGGAAGCGTGGGGAAACAATTAGTAGTCACCTTACCTGTCTGCTGTTCTTTCTCAGAGAAGGGCTGAGCTGTAGGGTTTAGAAAATGCAGCACCTCACAGGCATTTAATCTTGTGTTGTTACTGGGCTCACAGCACTGTGGAGTACGTAGAGCAGGCACTTCTAACCTCATTTACAGATATGTAGTTTGTGAGAGTTGAAAAATGTTTCTGTGACTTGTTCATGGTCTCAACATCTTCTAAATAGATCCACGGAGCTAAGTTCTGCCTTGCTTCCAGTCACTATTGCAAGAATGAAGTAATTTACCTCAGAAAAACAGCTACGTATCCTAAGCACTAAGCGCATTGCTTGGCACATATTGAATATCTAATGCACTAAAGATGAATGAATGAATGAATCATAGACAAAAAATGATTAAAACGCCTACTTCTCCATCCCTTCATTTTATCTCCATCCTACAAAGTAAAGGGGACAGCATGTTTTCAGAATGTGCTATGTTCATCCTGTGAGTTCTCAGGCAAGCCAAATAAAAACCAAACATTTCAAAATCCCAAATATTTTTTGTAGTGCTTTAGCCAACTTTCTCAAATGCAGTGAAGCTATCAATATGAAGAAAATGTCATCATAAAGAAAAAAAATTGAAAGAGAAATTTCAAATATTTGGCTGCATATCAAGCAAAAAGCAGTCTAAACTGCCTTCAGATACAGCCAATGATTTGAATGACAAGACTTCAGCTAGAGCACTTCACATATGCAGCTCTCAGGGACACCTGGATATCAAACAAGGGAATAAAATATTTTCAAAACACTGATGTTTCACTGTCGGCAGAAGAAAAATAAATTAAAAAGCCTGGTACATTTTCCAGTCTACTATAAATTAATTCAAACGGCACATTTAAAATAGAGTCGATTATAAGTTTCTCTCATAAAGTTTTAAAAGGCAGCAATCAATCCTCAGATTGTGCAAGTGCAAAGGAATGGTATTTTCTCCATAATCAAGACACTTCAGTATCTGTAAGAACTGCCAGTGTTTCAAGGTGATGGAAAACTTGGCCTGCAAAGCAGGAGCAATTCTCTGGTTATACTGCTCCTTTCCCTTTAACGTCCAGCTTGTTACTGGCCTCTGACTGTTTGCTCAGCTGCTCTTCAGAGAAAGTGATGTAGGAATACACCAGGCTCCCAGCAATACTGCAAAAACAGAAAACTACCATTAGGAAGACAGGCAAGTGCAAGGGAGAATGGTGTGAGGGTTGGAACTGCCTTTATAAATCAACAGCAGGTAAAATAAAACAGATAATTGCATTTTCAATTATTAGAGTCATTCCTTGTTACCATACATACTACCCACAGTTGTCACTGCTTTGAGAAAATGAGTGCATATAGCTATCAATAAGGGTGCCAATTTTATATACCCTTTCTAGAAACAATTTGTTAAAACAACATTAGAGTTCTGCTTATCTGTTGATCTACTGATCCACTTCATGAGTGAACTTGTGTCCATCTTAATAAACTTATCAACAAAGTTTTCATCACAAATTTATAACAGCAAAAAGTTCAAGGGTATACATCCCACAGTGGGAAATTAAATAAATTCATTCAATAGAATACCACGCATCCATTAAAATGAAAACAGGCCATGACATCTTAAATGAAAAAATAATCTCACAAAACAATACGTATGTGCCCCAATCAGGAAAGGATGTTGCACCTTTTCTGGTGCAACTTTCTTTTCTGAAAGAGACCAATGGGCCAAGCACTGATCAAAGACTTGCAGGGAAAGAAAGCTGGAGTGACTGGAGGTAGTAGGGGAGGGAGGGTAGTTATAACTAAACAAATATGACCAAGGTTTATGAAAGAAAATAAATTTAAAAAAAACTAAGTATTGTGTAATCTCTATTAAAATGAACATGAATATGTACATCATTATGTATATGAGAATATAAAAAAGTCTAAAAGGAACACATCAAGAATATTAATGATGGTTACATCAGGATGGTGAGATTATAGGTGATATTTTTGGGTTTTCTTTTTTTTTTTTTTGCATAGTCAAAAACAATCATCAAGACAAACACTACCTTTAAGAAGAACTGAAAACACCACAATTAGTAAAAACGGAGACTTTGGGAGCTTTCACGGAGTTGGTTTCTCTGACTAGAGTTGAGTTCACAGTGGAGAACATACCATCTGAACCCTCATTTCTGAGCTGATTCTTGTACCCCTCATTTGTCCACCACACCTACCATGAAGAGTAACTCTTTCAGGAAAGTGAGTATTCTTGTCTTTTCTCTATGGGAACCTCAAACCCATCTAAGAAACTAGATGTAGGGTAAATTAGTTGGTCAGGCTTTTTCTGCCACTGCCTCTATGACCAGCACCTGCGGTATTTCACCCTCCCCATGGTTGAACATACCTAGCCCAGAGGATGTGTGAATGTGTGAGTGGGCACACCTGGGTCTGGGAAGAGAGGATAAAAGAGCGTCACCTTAAGGGAGGGTGATGAGAGCACAGAGAGGAGAGAATGTGAAGAGCATGAGTGAATACCAATCAGAGAGCCCAGAGAAAGAGCATGAATATTTCTGGGAACCTGGGGGGATTGCCTGCTGCCTAGTCAGCCTGCCTACCTGGTTCCTAGAGAGCATTAAAGCCTGTAAAATCCACCAGAGACTCCAATGTTCTTCTTTAACTGCTAGAACCAATAGAGAACCTACCCGGACTGGGATGCTTGCAGTACAGAAACACAGTCTTCTTCCCATCATGAAACAAACTGGAAGACCTCATGGACACTCCCAATATTCCTGACCTGATGTTCCACTGAGCCTGCCACAATGACTCCCTCTGGTCGACAGCTGAGGGTCTGGCCTATGCTCTGCTTTCAGAGTTCCTTGTCCTGGTTTCGACCCCACTATTACTACTTGACTACTTAACTCTTAAATTTGCTACTTATTTGAAATTAGTTCTCTTCTCCTCTGGGCTTTGTGGTCCCAGCCCCAGACCACCACAGCAAGATAAGAGAGGTCTAGTCTACTCAGCAAGCAAAGAGCAAGACCAGGCACTCACAGCATTTAACTCTGACCACTAACTAAAACCTACTATGTACTTAGTATTTAACACAAACCTCCTAGCACCACAATGTCTCTGCAAGGAGCTCATTTCACAGATGAAGAAAACGAGTCCAGGAATCATGACTAGCTCAGTGCATAAAAACATCCTAATAATGTCAGGACCAGAATAAAATCCCAATGAGTCTGATTTTCTCCATGCAATAGTTTCCCCCTACGGTCCCTGCTTCATTTGATACTATAGATACCAGTCCTAATTTTGTTCCCATCGGTATGTAAATTTCCCCAGGCACAACATCTAACACTTTGCAGCAGTACAATCAGCAACGGCTGAATTCCATATCTACTATGGTCTTTATTCTACCCTGCCCCAACTTCAACATACTCTTATTCCCCTTCCTTGCTTTACTTTTCTCCCCTACTAATATCACCAGCACGTCTTACTCATTTATTTTTTACTTTTTCTCCTCTAATAGAAAACTCCAGGAGAACAAGAGTTTTGATCAGTTTCGATAGTGGTTTTATTCCCAATGCCTAAAACAGTGTTTGGTACATAGTAGGTACCTACCATAAATGTTTATGAATAAATGACTCTTCCCAGATAGTTAATAAACTTCCTGAAGATAAAAACTAGTCTATAGCCTTGCATGCACTTAGCAGTTACTTCCTTTAATATATGTACAAAATGGATTCAACAGTTCTAATTCTTTAACCTTCCTGTCAAAGGCAACAGGAGAATAACAAATTGTTGGTAAGACAGAAAGTAACCAAGGAAACTCTGGAAATGTTCAAAACAAAGAAGAGTCCTTTTAATCTCTTAACCTATGTAGCTTCATATGGTGAAATCATGAGGCAGATTTTTTGAGTCAGGTCAGGATCAGAACCTTAAGAAAGTTATTTCACCTGTGTGTCAATTTCATTATCCTATGAAGTAGAAGAAGACTGACATGAAATTGTAAAGGTAGCTGTCATATACTGGAAATTCAACAAACATTAACTACCTATCGGTTGGCTTCCCAGATATCTATTTAAGTCCTTTCTATACTTGGGTAAGTGCTGGTCTGTGCACACACTTTAAAAATAGAAGTAACTTAGTCACAGGAGTCTGGCTGGATGTTTTCCATTTTATCTACCTAGAAGTTTTAGGAATATGACCAGAAGTACAATTTTAAAAATTAATTAAAGGTTCCCAATCTTATTGTGATGGTCTTAGGAACTCATTGTCTTCACAAGAGCACTGTGTGCTTTATTATCTGAGCTGAACTACTAAGCAAATAATCTCCTAAGACCACAGTTTTGGTGAGATGCCATGTACATACCTGTACTATGAAAAAGTCAAAGAATGGAAGGTTTATAAGCCTAAAAACTTGTTTCCTGTTTTTACTTTTCAGTGCTACTTTTTTGGCAGGCAATTAGGGTTGGGGGGGAGGGTTGTCTTACATATTTAAAAATAGCTTTCTTTTTTCGCTTGACATCTTTGAAACTATTCCTCAGCATGGGGATGAGTCAAGACTACTCCAGCATTTCTATAATTTTTCTCCCCTACCCCTGTACTCCTTTTTTCCTGTCACTTATAAAACCTTAACATGTGTGTGGTTAAGTTTCAATTAAAACTGAAAGGATAACACAATGTATGTGTTCTCCACGCTAGAAAGAAGTTCCTCAAATGTCCTCAGTCTACTGCAAGAGAACACATTTGACCTACTGACCACATGGTATAGATGGTGTCTTGTCCACAGGACTTCCTCAGGGTCAGAGAAGTTTAGTGGCAGAATTAGGATAGAAACCTCTAGCCCAAAAACCAAGACCAAACAAACTGAGGTCATAGAAAGTGAATTATAGATACTAGTGGCAGAATCAGTCACAGAACATAGATATTTTTCTAGTCCTTACAAGTTATTAAAACAGTTCTTATTACACAAAAGAAGGCTGACTTAAGATTATGTAACCAGTGTGGCACTATATCATGAGGAACATGAAAATAAAATTCATTCATTCACTTTTGACCTTTTACTAGACTGTGGTTAAGAAAGAAGATCTGGAAGGCAAATCCTGCTAAATACTTACCAGCTGGGTAATCTGGGGCAAATTTCCTAGTTTCTCTGTGAAATGGAATTTTCACTTTACTAATCTCAAAGGGCTACTAAAAAGATTTAACACACCTAGCTACCACACTGAGCACAAAGTATGCATTAAAAAAATTGGTTAGTTTTCTCTTATTACTTCCTGAGTGCCTACTATAGCCAGCACTAATAAATATTAACACAACTGTAAGAAGTTGTTGAGTTGAACTTAAAAAGGCAATGTGGGTATAGATCATATAGGGTCTTGTCAAGACTGGAACTCAAAGAGCCATTATGCAATGAGAGTTAAAGGGGGTTGTTTTAAACAGTGACATATTCTGACTTACCTTTTAAAAGGAATACATAGCTACTCAGTAGAGAATTAACTGGGCATGTGGTGGGGAGATGATTCAAAGCATAGATAGAAATATGAAAGACTAGCTAGTAGTCTAGGCAATATATATTAGTGGCTTAGATGATAGGAGGAATGCAGATGAATAGACATGATCCTTTTCTGGCTATATTCTGGTAAGAGAGTCAACAGAAACCGTAAAAACACTGGATATCAAAGAGTCAAGGAGACTCCAAGACTTTTGATCTGAGCATCTAGAAGAATGAAGAGTTCCCATCAACTGGGATGAAGAGGTTATAGGTAGAACATACTTTAGTGGAAATAAGCAAGCTGTTTTGGACAAGTCAGCTAAAGATATAAAGTAAGCTCTTAAATATACAAGTATGACTTTTGGACAGAGATCTGGCTTAAATGTAAAAGGAAATGGGTAATTCAGGTAAAAATACTGATATTTTTACCTGATTAAAACCATGATATTCAAAATTCTCAAACTGAAAAAAATTTTTATACTTTACCTTCTTTGTTGACACCCATAAGGTCTGAAGAAACGTAATGATATGTCTAAAGTCATACACATAGAAAGCAATTCTATAATAGCCAGCATTCTTTTTCTTAATTTTTTTTAATTGAAGGAACATTGCATTATACATTATATTAGTTTCAGGTGTGCATCATTATAAATGCATACACACACATACACACACACACACACTATGTCAGTTCACTAAAGTCCAATTATATATCTTTCACTATACAACTGACATTTTTACCTGAATTATACATTTCCTTTTCCCATTCCCTTCCAGTTCAACAAATTTGGTCTTATAGTCTAAAGAACTATAATTCTTTAACCTTGAATTTTCATATGAACACTTCTTCACTGCTATCTAGCATAATAAATAAAGGAATGTTGTTAGAAGGCTAAGAAAAGGAGTTCAGCTTCCAGAAAAATTCCCAAAGTACTATGCAAAGAATATGGAACTATTTACACTTCCCTTTCTTAAACAACATTTTCTAAAACCAGTAAGTATCTAGAACATGAGTACATCAGAAGTATTCCATAAAGATGTAATGAACAATATCCCATTAAATCAATATCTCAATTTTACTGTGATACTATTTGCATATTCAAGTCCTCCTTGTGAAAGCTGTTACTCTGTCAGTTTTACTTACCTGATATTTAAGCCAATGAAATTTGTCCATGTGAAAATATAATCTCCACCAAAGACCATTCCAATATAAGTTATTAATATATTCTAAAAATGAAAAATAACAAAATATGGTTATATAGGCTTAAATGAGCTTTCAAAATATGCACATATACTCATTCATGCTAAGACCAAAACACCTATAAAATAGAAAAACAAAGACAATAACAAAAATTCATCAGTCCTAAAATGCATGCAATTTGAGCAAGAACACTTACTTATAAAGAAACAATGATTATCTTCTTCCAATCTTTCTATCCAGTACATAAATGTTTTCAACAATGTTCAAGAATACTAGCAAGATTATCAAACTTTTTCTGTCCCATACTGGCTCACATTATAAATCCATGGAGAAAAAGAATGGTGTTAGCAGAAGTCGAAAACACAAAGAGAAATTCAGTAATCTTAGAGATTACTAAATTACAATGTTTTTGTTGACTTGTGATGGGGTAAGAGTGAAGGAAAATCCACAAGCACCTTTCCTTTTTTCAAAAAAAAAAAAGGGGGATGGTGGGAAATTCCAACATGAAGATTGTATATAGAGGAATATTCCTTGTGTCTTTAAAAAACGTGGGAAATGATCTCAAAGTTGAAATGAAAGCAGCACCAAGGAAATGAGGACACGATGGCTGGAAAGAAGGTTTATTAGCATGAGTACTGACTCAGCGGCTTCATATCCAAAGGCTGAGTACCCCCAACAGGAAGTTAGGGTTTGTACACACTTTACATGCTCTGGTGTTCCAGGTGTTTCAGAGCTATTGTTGGTGCTAGTACAAGGTCTGATATGACAAGGACAGAATGAAGAAGATTTAAGGAGAAATTGGGCTGCCTACCAATAAACTAAGTCATGAGTTGTTTTCCTAGACAGTTGTTTATCTAGACCTCTAGGCTGTATTTCTTAGGTTATTGTGGGTTATTATGCTTTTACCTGATCATCATGCTTCAGTATATTTAAAATCACCTATCCTGACTGCTTGAAAGTCCAGGGATAAACATCTTATCTGGCTCTCTTTTAGTTGTCCTCAGATCACAAAAGTAAAATAAAATTTGCCAAAATTTTAATTACTCGATTCTTTCTCAACTTTCCTTCTTTCTCATTCATAAGTCACTGTCCCTCTCTGTTATTAAAATTCCCATAAATGTTACAAGAGTCCTGCTAAATTAGGCCTATCTAGCAGAAACTAAAGTTACACCGTGTTTTTAAAAGGATAAAACAACTTCAAAATTGTTTTGGTAATGGAGTGGTCCTTGAGAAAACATTGCAAAATTAAGTCAACTTCTTTTATTTTTTTTGATCTTTAAAACTTTATATATATATAAAAATATTTTAATATTTTATTTAAAAAAAGAGATTAAGATGAGGGTTCACAGGTGATATATAGCGGTGGGAGAGCCCTGGGGAATACAATAATGTAATATATTATATATATTGCATTATATATATAATGTGTATATATATAACATATATATTATATATATACTATATTATATATTAATAAAGTATATATTATATAACATATATTATACATTATATTATTATATATGATATATTATATATAATCTTTTTTTAATAATTTTTTTAATTGAATAAGTTTTGTTTCCATTTGCCTTTTTTGTGTTCCTTCCCCCTCCCCCATAGTCTCTCCTAGTCTTTCCATCTCTTTTTTCACTGCCATTTACTGTTTAATTTTCAGTCCCTTGGGTTCTTCCTCTTCTTTCTGTGGCAATGTCCTTTTGTCCGGTATGGATGTGGTTTCCTGGGACACAGTGGCCTATGTTTAGTTTTCTAAATGTCTTTTTGCTGCTGGCCACCAGTTCACACGATTGTGTTCTTTCAGTGCCTCCTCCTTCTTTCTGGTTAGCTGCTCCGGCCCATCTTCTGTCATACTTTGTTCCTTCTTTGGTTTGTAGTTCTGGTTGCTGGTGTTGGGAGTATTTCTTCTGGCCAAAGTCTGTGCACCAATTTTTTTGATTGAGATAGGCCCTGGCAGATGGTTAGTCCTGTTCGTTGTGGGGCCGCTGCCCGTCTCTGTGGCCTTCCTCACCCACCAAAGTGGGAGGGTCCTTTGATCATGCTGAAGGCATCTCTGAACGGGAAATTCCATTCCCATCATTGTAGATCACAGTGGTTGTATTTCTGAGGTAGTTTGTCTCTATAATCAGTCTTAAAGTCCTGTGTCTTATGGATCTAACATGTTCGTTGTTCCGGAATACTTCTTTTTCACCTCTGTATTCCTATGCAACTGCCGTTGAGTCACAGATTTAGTTGCTTCTGGAGGGTTGCTTCTGGAGGATTGACTGGATTTGGAGAAGACCAGAGGGAATGACCCCCACTACTACCCACTACCCCGTCACAGGCCCCCCCTACCAGTGCTCAGGTGGGGGGGGGCTCAGTGCCCCACAGCATGGATGAACTGGGCTTATGGGCGGGGCTACCCCCACCTTCCCTGGCCACCTCATGTGTGGTACAGTATCCAGGGGCACTCCCAGCCACTCCCCGCCACCTTGGCAGGCAGCAGGGCCCCCCCCTACTTTTTGCTACCCGAACCCCAAAAGGAGCATGGCAGGCTGGATGGCTGGGAGCTTGGTGCCCGGCAGCATGGCTGAACAGGGCATGTGGGTGGGGCCAAGTCAACCTCTTTTAGATCTAAGGATGGAAACAGCAATTTGCCTTAGAGAAGATTTTCTTATTATTTAAAAGGGGGGGGGGGAACCAACAAGTGATAGTATTTATAGCCAGCAGGCAACTTGGGAGAGTGCGAAATAGCACCTCTTGGGAATACAGAGATTCATTTAGAGTGAATGCACTTAGATGAACTAGCACAAATTATCCAGGAACACCACCAGAAAGGGCAAGGACAGAAAACACAGTCCTTGTTGCTCAAAATCAACCAGAAGTCAGAAAAACTACTGGCATACAATCAGGTATTCTAACCAAGATTTGTTATCAGGAATAGACATCAATGCTCTCAAAGCAGAGCTGAGATGAAGAACAGAAGGGTCAAACTGGTATCTCAAAACTCAGACTACAATTCTCAAACTTCAATATCCCTGACAATCATTTGTAAATCTTGTTAAAAATAATTTCCAAACTCTAAAGACTTTGGTTTAGTTTACCTGAGGTGAACTTAAGAAGCTCTACTTTTAACAACCTATTCTAAGTAATTTTCCCACTAACACTTAAGAAAAATAAAGAATAGTGACTTATGGGTTCTTAGGGTTAGGATCTTCAAGCACAAGGGAACTGAAAGCCACTTGAAGAACAACAGTGAAACTACAAGAACTGCGACTGCCAGGCTAATGAAACAAAGTCCACTGTGAACTGTGAAATTCTGAAGCACTATGCTCCCTCTTGTCTGAAAATATAAAACAATCTAAAACAGTGATATCATGTGGCAGTGAGTTAGCACTAGGAACTAAAACTAATCAGACAATCCATATTTTTTCCTCCCTCTAGAGCGTGCAAGTAAAACAGATGCCTTTGAGCTAGAAAGACCTTACGTTCTTGGACTACTATAGGGAGAAGTATCAGAAGAAAAGTCAGTGGATTTTATGTTAACAAGATCATGATTGTATTTATACCCCACACACAAAATGATAATATACACTAAGAAATTCTAAGCAAGTAGATTTAGGTATAAAAATTTAAATCTAAATCTAAATTGAATTTAAATCTTTCCTGCATCATCCTTCTCCTGCTCAAAGGAAAAAAAAATGTTACAGACTGACGTATCTCTCCTGTTCTTATTTGTTTTTATTCTGAAGATACTTTGCTCATGAAGGATTCACTTTAAAAAATCAAGACACAGCTGAGAGTGAATTTGGGGGGTTAGTACTGTCTTCATCAGCCCTGGCCTTTGAATGAAGATTAACTGTTGCTAGCTTTCATGGGAATTCACACAATGGACTTGTTATAGCTTAATTTAGAATTCTATTCATATCAAAGGCTCCAATACTATGATTTGAAGCCACAGACATTCTGGTGTTTTAACTCAACTCTAGTTTTTGAAATGAGGTCAGGTGCATTTAAGGGTACAGAGAGAAAGAGCAGAACAGGAATAAAGTTTTACTTCTGCAACACCTTCCCTTACCACAGAAAAATGAGAGCATCAAAAAGCAATCACAAGGGAACCTACCTCTCCCTGTTTCACCATTTTTTAGAAAACATATCTAATTTATAAGGAATTCAGTCATAGTGTAGCTCTTGAATCTTAATGGTACTAGAATCACAAAGTCAGAAGAAAAAGGCCTTAGGCTGAAATCTACTAATATTCAATATTCAAATCAAGTTAGCTCTCCTGGTTAAAGACGAATGAGTCTCCCACAAATAAAATAGATCAGGAGGAAATGACATCACTGGAAATATCTGACACAGTTTTAATAAGTGGGCCATTTATGGTTTGGCTCAGGCAGAGGAAAAACTCCCTGATTGGCTTCTGGCAAGCACCCTTTCCTTACAAAGCAACCAGAACTCAGTGAGGCAGAGAACAGAACAGTACTCAAAGTAGGTTCAAGGCACAGGCCTATCACTATTGAGTTAAGTCATCTGCCCTGTTAGAAACAGGCCTAATTCTTCTTCTACTCTAAGATAACACATTCTCCTTTTCCCACACTCTTGAGAGCCAAGACTGCCTAAAGTAAATACTACGCCCTTCCTAAATTCTTAAAGATTGTTTCAGAAACCTTTACCAAAACTTGTCAATCAAAACACGTGCAGAAATGAGGATTATGCAGATTAAAGTCAAACTGGGGCAAAAATTTGCAATTAAGCAGGTATCCGAAAAGTAACATTTTTTCCGACTCACCTTAATACAGCCAACTATTGTAGTTGTAAGAGCAGAATTATACTGAGTGCAAAGTACTGTAGCGTACATCAAGATAAACCTGAAATAAAGAAAAAATTTTTTAAAATTTATTTTGAGATAGGGTCGGGGGAGGAAACCCCAACTTCCCCAATACAGATATCTTAGAAGAAATATCCAGTTGCTTACTTTACAAAAACTCTAGCCAAAAGATACAGCCAGTGTTGGCCACACTAGCAGATTCTAGTTACTGTGAACTTTCTCTACCTCATTACAGCCCCAGTTTTAAAAATTTCATTAAAGGGAAATACATGTCCATCTCCTCACCAGGATCTTTTTCCAGTTGCCCTCGTCAAAAGCTTGAAACCATCATTTACAATTATGAGTATTATTTTTACATTATAGTCTTGCTAATTCATGTAGCCCTGCTAGAAGGTGAGCGCTCACACCTAAACTCAGATGTGTACCTTCCAGAAGAATAATATGATCTCAGAACTAGGGTAAAAACGAGAATTGGTGAACGATGGAAGAAAAGCCAATTGCAACTACTTTAAGAGGGGAGATAGGTTCACTTAATGAAGTGGAAGCAGATGGTACTTCCAGAATTACTGAGGCTTCTGTATTAATGCACCATGTCAACTTTATTTAAAGTACATACTCACTCGATATATGGCTGGCTTGTGCAAAATTCAGTCACTAACAACAACTGAATTAAATAAGTTAAAATTGTATCAGGGAAATACGGAGGTGAAGAGAAGAAGCATATTTGTAGACAGCCTGCTGCATAGTCTTAGAAAGACCACCTCATATCATGGTATCAAACAAGCAGAAATTCAAACACTGCTATGCCACTTGCTAATTTTGCAAACTTAGACAATAGTTTGAGTCTTCATCTCCTAGGTAAAGGGGCACCAATATCTCTCAAATGTTCAATGTAAAAATAAAATAATGCACAGACCTATCACTATTGAGTTAAGTCATCTGCCCTGTTAGAAACAGGCCTAATTCTTCTTGTTGAAATAATATGGCGTTTATCACATAGCAGGTTATTGGGTAAATGGTAGTTTCTCTTCTCCCACCTTCTAAGCATGATTTTGGGGTTAATTCATGAGCCCTGAGAGCACATTTCTAAGAACTGTGGAATCATCTGAACCTGCATTCTGAATCTGGAGATTTAATTATCATAAGCCAATACATTCCAAAAACTGAACAGGATACTGAGGAATGAGACAAAATGACTTACCCCATCACACAGGAGAGGGTGAACTGCAGAAGAAAGAGGGTATCAGCCCAGCCTTCAAAATTCATTGCCTGCAAAACATAAGAAAGCATTTAATTTTAGAGCAGGTCTTTAAAATCGACTCTACTAGAAATTAATGAAAAGGAGCTTGTTCCCACCACACATACACATATACTTATATTTCCTCCATCACCCCAAGGATAGAGAAAAATGTTCAAGAATTTCACATAATATGACATTAAACCAATAGGCAGTTTCAGAAAGTTTTCTCCCTTCTAAAATGGAATGCAAGAGAGATTACGTACTGCATGTGTATACAAAGAAACTGATAACCGCTTGAAGGCACAAGCTATTATACTAGTTCTCCCAGATCGCTAAAGTTAAAGTCTTTCCCAAATATTTAAAACATATTTCCTCCCTATAACATGTGAAAACTCATGTAAAGCCTTAGGTACGCTAATTCAGCAGAAGTCTGTACAGGGAAAAATATTATTTTAAAACAGTTGACTGTAAAAGAAAGGTTTTGCTGTTTTGTTTTTAAACCAAAAGGGAAATAATGAAGAGAAATGAAAGGGTGCCTGGATCGTTTTATCTCTTATCCAAAGGGAGGGTTTCTTTCTCAATTACACATAATAACTTCTGCAATATGAATTTGATAAGCAAATCTGAGAAACTTGAAAAACAATTTGAGAAACACTTCACCCTTCATTTTTCTGACATGTCTAGTTTCAATTCTTGCCACTCCCAACATAAATTTTACAGTTTGAGTTCTACAGCAACACCAGGCTCCTCTTGGTTGATAAAAAATTTGCTCTTACTTGTTCTAGATTATGGGAAAGGTTTTTGTCACTGACTTTAGGTATATCTTTACTAACATATGTATTTAATTAAACTATAAATTTCCCTGAAAACTTTGTATCTCACAAGTTTTGCCATGTGGGATTTTGATTTTCAATGAGTTTAAAACACCTCCTAATTTTCTTTTTGACTTTTATCTTTAACTCATGATATTTAGAGGGTATGTCTATCTCCAAATATTGGGAGACTTCCCATGTATCTTTGTTACTGATTTCTAGTTTAATTCTATTCTGGTTAGGGAAATACTTTGTACAATTTCAATTCTTTTAAATCATTAAACCTTGTTTTGTGACCTGCAATGTAGTTTATATTGGTTAAGTATTCCAGGTGCACTTGTAAAGAATGTACATTTGTTGTTATTGAGTGGAGAGCTCTATAAATGTCAATTAAGTTAGCAGATGGTGTTCAAGTTTTTATATACTTGATTCAGCTGTTTTTATCAATTACTGAAAGAGAAATGCTTAAATCTGTAACTATATGGTTTACTTTTTCTTTCTATTAGTTTTGCTTTATATACTTTGAAGCTTGTTCATCAAGTACATCCCCACTCAGGACTGTTAAGGACTCCATATGATTCATCTCAGAAGTATCTATTGCTATAATTTGTATATTTTATAGTGTCTAATCTGTTTAATACCTTCGGCTTTATTTTTCAGTTGTTTTTTTTTTTTCCCTAAAAGATGCCTCTGGACCTTGTACATATCATTCTTTCCTCACATTTTTTTCCTCAACCATCCGTCACTGTCTGTTGTTCAATATTTAAAAACCATTTTTTGTTTTTGGTTTTCTAATAGGCTAAAGCAGAAAGATAAACCCTGACTGTTATTCCACCCACCAAGGCTAAATATTACAAAAGACCACATTCAAGTATTGATTTGAATTATAAATCTATCTCAAATGATGTATCCTCTGGGAAACTACACAAAAACCTACACTGAACTCTCTTTCCTGCCAAGCTCTCCAGAACACTGGTGCTACTTTTATCACAAACACTGCACATACAAGAATATCCATCCAAAAATTGCAATGCCTTGATGGTTTAGCTCTATAATCCACAGTGCTTCACAAAGTCAGAGCTTCTAGTGGATGCTTAATGTTTGTTGGAGCGATGGAACAGAAGGAAGAAGTCATATAGTCTCATGCTATGCCCTTTCATACCTGTACAGGTATGCACAGTAAAGAACTAGTCTACGATTCAGGAGACCAGCCTCTGCTCCTTCAGAGCAGTGGGACTGCACAACTGAACTAGCAGCATTCATTTGAAGGTATAACTACAGTATAAAAATGACCCAAACAGTCCTGCAGTACAATGAAATCCAATCTTCTTATCACAAAAGTCTAAGAAATAATAAAGTTACTGTTAATTCAGTGTCCTTTATCTTCCAGTCTCAGATATTCTATGCAACTTTCCCACAAATATCCAGCTAGTGATGCCTGGTCAGATTCATAACCTATTGTCCTTCTACTTGTACTACTGGGGAAAATCAAAGACAAGGAGATCATTCTGAATATTCTCTTCTTGATGGCTTCACATGGTTAATGTTATTGGATCATTGAGTCAAAAAGAGAGAGTTCTAATTCTGTTCTTAGTGAGTTTAAAAGTCATTTATCCTCTCTAAGCCTTTACCTTTTCACAAATAGAAAGTAGCCTACTCTCTTTGCCTCTTATAAGTATCAGAAAACAATAAAGACACTTTAGGTCTATAAAAAATTTACACAGAGAAGAAATTATTATTCACTTAAACTTCAACCACTATTATCTCTGTGACAAATTTGCACTTCTCCCTAAGATATAAAATTCAGACACAGTGAACATATATTTTGTTAATCAGGGAAAAAACTAAAACATAGTCTCTTATTCTAGAGACAGCTGATTAAAAAACAAAACAAAACTGGGAAGAGAATGACCTGCTGTATGAGACAAAACTAGATGGGCTGTCTGCCACAAGGCCTACAAACTCCAATCTTGACTGAGTGGCAGCTGTGGCTACAGACTGAATACACAAATTTTCTTTGTTAGATTATCTTTCTGTTTTGAACAAAGACGCTGGTTCTATAGGTACTGGCAATGTAAAATAATAGCACAGAACAATACTTACCAGATCATGAAAATATGTGGCATAATAAATAGCAAGATGAGTTATATGAACCTATTCTTAAAATTCAAAATTTGGTTTGAATGAGACTTTTAAATAAAAATATTTAGGGGAAAAGGTGTTCTCCAGTTATTTAAATTAAGGAAATTGAAGGAGAAAGCAAGTATCTGAGTCAGATACTAAGGAATATAATCAATAACCACTCATATTATTATAATTATTTACTATAATAAAAGCCAGCTCAGAAACAGAGTCAAATTTTATCTCATATGGCTCTAATCAGCTGATTCTGGCTGCCTGGACCAGCGTCATGGTGAACAATCTGACGCCATGAGTAGGCTTAGCAGAAAGTACTATGACTACCTGGCAATGGTCTACAATGAGCAGAAGATGACATAAACACCATTTTGCACCCTTAACCTAAAGAGCAGAATGGAGAAAATCAGTGTGAACCTGAGTCTTAGATGTAACTATTCTCACTCCCAGAAACATTTGCAAATCAAAGAGTTGCCAACTTCTCTGTGATAGGAAATAAAATCTACAGAGTGACTGAAATATCTTATTATGTGTCTTGCATATGTGTCCTTGCTTACTATAATGCCTAAAAATAAACCACTAAATCTTTAGATCTCATGGTAAAGAAATTGGATGATGAAAGATACCATTCTATTTTAGAAATTCTCTTCCCAAAAAACTATTGGAAAAAACTGAACCTGTATCTTAGAAAGTAAACTTCTAAAAAAAGTATTAAGACAGACAATAACACCAGTGCTACAGATAATTACCATGGTTCCCTTCTTACCTTGGAAAAAAGCTAGACAAGTTCACGGAGTCTGCGGTCAAAAGTTGCCAACCTTACCCTCTGCATTACTGCAACCATTTGCCACAACTCCTGCTCTGGCCATGCTCTCAGATCACACAAGGGATTAGAATCCAGTTATCTTTATTATTTCTGCTTACTAAGCTACAGCATTTGTGTAAAACTAATGAATCATGGTAAAGCTACACATTGAAGCCTGCAAACTGGCCCAGTCACTTGATCTTATCCCCCAAAGTGAGAATGACTAAAAATATTACTTTCCGATTCAAACACACAGGCAAAGAGAGCTTGTCATTCATAACTAACGAATAATTGCTCTAAATCGCTTCTTTTACATAAGTATATGTACTGCAAGCATCCCAGTCTGGGTTCATCATCAGTTCTAGCAGCTAAAGAATGTGAGAGCCCTTGGTGGATTTTACAAACTTTAATGCTCTCTCAGGTGCACCAGGCAGGGAAGCTGGGTCAACTACATGGCAAGCAGGCAGGCTAGATAGCAGGCAATCCTCCCAGACCCCAGAAATCTTCATGCTCTTTTTCTGGGCCCTCTTTCTCTGGTGCTCTCTTATGCTCTTTACATTCTCTCCTCACCCTCCCACAGGGTGATACTGACCTTTTATCCTCTCCTCCTAGGCCCAGGAGTGCTCATTTACACGTGCACACCCACTGGGCCAGGTTAGTACAATCATGGGGAGGGCATAACACTACAGATGTTGGTCATAGAGGCTAATGGCAAATTGGTAAAAGCCCTGATAATTCATCTACCCTATAGTATACAAAGGTTCAGAAAGCGGAAGAGATCTGTCTCTTTATGAAGAACACAATTTAGGGTTGAGCATCAATCTTTATGGTCCACAAAGTGACCCAGAAAAGAGCAAAAAACTCTGGGCAGGCTAAACCAACATCCTAAATAGTCTTCACTATTTAGTAATGTTTAGTATGAGGCATCTTCAGGAAATGGCAAAATTCACCTGACCCATGTAATTTAACCAGTGACATAAAAGGACAATATACAACGAACCAGTGCCACTGTACTTGCCTTGTGAGATCTACAGCAGGGTCTGTTCTTCCTTCCCTGCATGAGAACACCTAGCTGGGTGTGCTGTCTAAAGCCAGGCTGTAATTTCTGTGGCTTTGTGACTCACTGGCTTTGTGCCACAGACATTCCCTTTTGGAGGCAGCAACTAACAAGTCTAAACACAGTCTCCAAACTGAGGCTTTGCAAAGTCTTTCATGATGACTGCTATACCTTTATCTGTTTTACTTGGTACCTTTATTAATAATTGCCAGCTGGTTTTTGCATGAACATAGTTTTTAGGGTTTTGCTTTGTGTGTGTGTGTGTGTGTTTAGTTTTTGTTATTGTTTAAAAAGTAAAGTGTTTTAAAGTTAGAACACAGGTTTTCAAAAACTAAATGCTGAATATATTAGTTCTATAGCTTCTGGTTAAGCCCAGGACTTCAAAAACGTTGAATAAACTTAAATCACACAGGCACAAATATTTGATTTCTCAGAATGTTTTGCCAAGACCTTGAATTTATCATCTGTTCACTGGGATGAGCTGTTCAACTGGACCTTGTCTTTCAGTTTTTATGGTAACTTTAGTTTTTCTTCTTTGACCTTGACTCCTTGCTTAAAGGATTCAAGTTCTAACTTGGCTCCATATGACTCCTACCTCTCTTGGAAGTTTACCTTTGAGAGTTCTCATGATTCTTTCTTGAGAGAGGGGAGTTATCCCTTCTCTACTGACTTACTAAGGTTAACAGTGGAACTATGAGAAAAATAATTTGGCTCTGATTTTGCTTCAAACTGCATCTGTCGTGAGAAGTCTAAAGTGTAACTTAAAATATACTCACACGATTGTATAATCAAAAAATATTTTAAAAATGAATGCAGAAATTCTCTCCCATTTCTATTCTATACTTACACTGCTCTTCTCTCTCTCATGCACACATGCATACAACATACATGCACATAAAGTGAATATTAGTTTTATTTATATCTTTCAAGTTTTATTTAAATGAATGAGTTAAATATATGTGTATAGTATTGCCCCTTTTTGATTTACTTAAAAGTAAGTATAACCAATTCACTATTTTACACTGTACCTTTTTATTTAATAATTTATATATGTATAGTTGACACCTGAACAGGCAGGGGTTAGTGACACTGACCCCTTGCCAACCGCTCCCTGTGCAGAGTCAAAAATCAATGTGTAACTTACAGCTGGTCCTGTATCAATAGGTTCTGCATTTTGTATTACACCGACTGGATATCCATGGCTGGTTGAATCCTTGAAAAAAATCCTGGTATTGATGGACTTACACAGTCAAACAAACCCCCGGTCAGATTGAACTGTACTATTTTTCCCTTTCAATTTTACAAAAAAGCAGCACATTATACATACTGTTTTGTTTTATACCTTGCTTTTGTTTTATTTAGAAATTTATCTTGGATATCTTTTCAGCCAGTACATAAAGAACATCCAAACAAAATGATCCTGGGTTACGAAGGTCAGAACAACAGATGAAAGCAGTGTCCAGCGTGGTTACTGGACAGAAGGAGCAGCTATCAGAAGAGCAGTCTAGTCTCCACACTGGCATGCCTTATTCCCTCAGTGATTCAACCTACTCATTTTACATATGACAAAGTAGGACTGAAGAGCAAAAAGAATATGTCCAAACTCAAACAACAGTCAACAATAGGACTGGAGATCACTGGTGTTCAGCATTCATTCTGTCCTCAAATTTTCTTTACTATATTGCTAATGTCATGAACCCAGGAACATGTTACTATCTGCACAGTAAATTTCAAATTCTTATGTTGAGCACTGCTCCCAATTAGAAAGAAGTAGGCTATAATATGATGGGAAGAGCAAGAGCAAGATTCTTAGAGAGAGGAAATCTGGGTTCTGATCCTGAGCCCTCTAGTTTCCTCATATATAAAATAAGGTTTGAACCAAATGCTCCTTATAGTCTTTTCCAAGGTGCACCTAGTCTTTGCCTTCCACTTTTTAGCTATACAGGAAACTGGTCTTTGCGATTTTCCTATGCTTGTGCTATTAATTGCATTTGGAAAGAAGTTTTTGTTTCTCTTTCTTCCTATCTTTCAAAGCTTACTTTATTTTTGCTGACATTTAGCTAATGAAGAAATGCTTTTTGTGAACAAGGCAAGCACTCCCACCTCAGCTCTTCCCTCAGCCTGGCTTATGCTTTCAAAAAAGGCACACAGATGAGTCTCAATCCATTCAGTTTACTACTTAAATAAAACTTAGATGTTTCTGATCTTATCTAAAACAGCCTTCCTGGTTAACTCTTTCTTGTTTTATTTCTCTTCATAGCTAATATACAATTTATATTTAATTGATCACACCCTACTAGAATCAAAGTTCCTTTAAAGCAGGGACACGCATTTTTCTATATAACTAAAACAGCACCTGACACAAAATATGGACTTAATAAATATTTGAATAGAAGAAATTTGATATTTATAAACAATTAAGTAACAATAAGGCCAAGCAGGAGAGACTTCACTTTTAATACTACTCTGAGGCATTCTCACACTTAATAACTAACTAGAGTTTTGTAAGAATTAATGGAGGATGTTAAAAATGAGACTTATTAGAGAATGTTAAGGAAAAGAGCCCAGTCAGTGTGTCCATCTGTATATTATTTATATAAATAACAAGAGTGAGGATGAGCAAATATTTATGTGAAATCCAAGATACTAATGGGAGTTGATTAAAAAAGCAATGACTTCAGTTTCCACAATTTGTTTATCACCCTAACTTGAAAGTATTTAAAATGAATTCTGCTGTTAAAAATATTACTTTTCCAAAATAAACCTTTCTTGACCTTTCCCTGGCACTTTCAGGGTGGAGTTGGGGGAGGGTAAGAGGGAAATATTCAAAGTCCAAACTCCTTCGATTAAAAAAGAAAAAAAAGAAAACCTAAATTTCACCCTATTACAGGTGGCAATTACTTTTTACATGGAGGGAGGGGGTTAAAAGCACTTCAAATATAGTTTACTGAATTATGCTACAACATGGCAGATAATTTTTAGTCAAATGAGTATCATCCTGAAATGAAGAAATATCTCATTTGGTCAACTTTTTGAGGTAGTTACTATACAAATACCTAACCACATTAGCACTTTCAACTTTCTCACATACATATTGGCCTTAAAATTTGGAGCCATGTGTTATAAACCAATGTTACCTCAATTAAAAAAATGTAATTTATTAAGACAATTTTCATGGCCTAGAAATCTAGTCAATTGTTTAAATGTTGCAGATATGAGAAAAAAAACATTTATATTCCATACAAATTAGCAAAACTGTATATTAAATTTAAGAAACTAGAACTGCTAAATGTTCCCGTTATTAAAAGAAGTCATAATTATGTGACCTGAAAAAATGTTAGCTAACGCTATAATGAGAATCATATTCCAGTATAAATATATCAAATCAATGCTTTTTTGTTTTGTTTTAGAGATTAGGTCTTGCTATGTTGCCCAGGGAACTGTAGACTCTCGTTGCCCGGGGTACCCCGGACTCAAGCTATCCCAGCCTTAGCCTCCCAGGTAGCTGGGATTAATGGCACACGCCACCAAGCCCAGCTATTTTTTGAGACCAGGTCTTGCTATGCTGCCCAGGTGGGTCTCGAACCTGCAGACTCAAGCGATTCCCAGTCTCAGCCTCCTGTCTGAAGGGATTAAAGGCATATGCCACCATGCCTGGCCCAAATCAATGTTGTACTTAATTTACACAATTCTGCAAGACAAATATATCTCAATTAAAATAAAACAGAATACTTATTTCTACCCCTACCTCATCCCAAATCCCTTCCTCACAAAAAAAGATTTGGAACCATCTGTGCTGCACTGAGAGACCTTTTTATTTTATATTACAATTTTGCCCAAAAGTTAAAGAATAAGGGTGTTTCTACCACAGTTCACTAGAGAAAGGCAGAACACTGTGGCAATACTATGTTCTTTGGAACTAGGCATGGGTTTAAATTCTCTCTCTACTACGCACTGACAGATCACCTTGAGCAAGTTACTCTGTCTCTGAATATTTCCACAGTGGTAAAACAAGGGTAATGAAAACTTTCTAGAGTCATTATGGACTCTATATTATGTTACATATATAAAATGACTAGCATATAATAGTAATAGATTTTCAATAAATGTTAGTTTCTTGCCCCACTTTTTTCATAACCACAAAATATTCAACACCTTATTAAGAGTAATAGTTACATTGATGCCATTTTTAGACCTGCTGGCCGTCAGGTTACAGTTCATTAAAATATTTATACATGTTCAAGATGAAAACTATGTCAGTTTTCAAATGAAAGAGTTCCTGATGGAAAAAAACCTCTGATTCAAGAACAATTCTTTAACAGTCTAACTGCTTTCAAAAATCTTTTTATTTCAGCTCCCACTGATGTGTAGACTATCACTTTCATTACAGTGAATAACCAATATATTTATTCTGTAAAGACTACTAGTCAGGGAAATCATTAGACAAGATCTTGGTATGAAAATACAAACCACAACTCTAGATTTCCACTTAATTTGTAAAAGTAACAAAGTTTTTTCCAATGAATACTGACCTTTTTATAGATGAAAATTCTCTGAAATTTGCTATTCTATTTTGGATTTATTTGGCTAAACGTCTGCAAAAAATACATAAACTATTATATTAGCACCTATTTATATGTTTGAGTCACCACACAGTGCTAAATGTCTCCAGGAGAGAGATTTAGAGGGGGGAACAGCTTGGGATTTAGCCCAAGATAAAAATCATACACAAAAACGGAGCTTCTTGAGATGTCTAGCATTTTTCTTAGATTTGAAGAATTGTACTACTTTAGGGTTTTTGTTGTTTCTCGAGGATAGTTTGCTACTATCCTGATTTTATAGTTTGGAAGAGAGTAAATCTTCCTTTTTTCTAGCCTTCTGACACACAAAAGGAGGATACTAGTCTGCATGTATTGTTGACAGCCAGTACTTTGAGCCACTTTAGTACTACCCAGTAGTTATACCAAGAAAAAAGTTCAATACAACATTAGTAAGCTAAAACTCAAATTCTATGTTTAGTCACTTACTAATAAGCACATTTGTTTTTAATAATCTAAAAATCTCAGTCACAAATAATAACACAATTCAAACACAACATCATTAAACCATAATTAGAAAGTCTTACCTTTTGTGCATCTCCTGTGAAAAATGCAATGGCCAGGGTGGGCAGAATCATGAACAGTGCATTATAATAGAGCAGACCGTATTTTCCCAGCTCCTAGGGAAGTAAGTCAATAGATGTTTTATTTGGGTCTAGCCGACAGATATACACAACCTTTTATACAGAATACCAGCCCCACTTTCTGCACATGCCCATCACCCACATTAAACATAGCAAATTATTCAAGTAAGAAGTCTGGCAAATATTAAAAAATAACCTACACTTTCAAAAAAAAGGGAGGGAGGGGTTGAATTAAAAGATTTTATATTTGAGATAAATGTCTTGAGTAGCAAGTAGGGAAGAGGTTTTTGACCATATATGCAGATCCCTATCAAAATACATCCCTTCCTTTTCCATTATTAAAAAAAAAAAAGGTCATTAAGTTGGTCTTGGACTTTTCAGAACCATAACAAGTGGCGTTTAAGAGAAACAGATGATCAGAATCAGACACAGATTCAAACCTAAACCAACACAGATAAGACAAAACTTTCCAGAGAAGCATTTATGAAAGTCTGTATGTGAAGATTAAACTACTATTTCTGTAACTCCCAAAACAAAGTATGAATAGTTGTGCTCCCAGCTATTGGGGAACAACAAAAGACAACACACAACTTAAAAAAAAAAAAACAAAACAAAACAGGAAATCTCTAAGCCCTATGGAGTCACCCTTGCTTGATTCATATACTTCTAAGACATTCAGCAGGAAGCACAGTCACCTGAAAAAGTAGACCAGAGTTTGGGGGTAAGGAGAAAACTGAAGGCATAATGAGGTTATGGGTATGATATCTGCCTAACTTTTGTTACTAGAATGATCACTGAATGATGTGAAGTCAAACTCCCCTCTCAAAAGCAACTTTGAGAAATTAGAGACAAATACTCAAAAATAGTAACTCATTGATGGGACTATGATATAGCCCCACATTGAAATAGTATGCACTCATTAAGAATGTTTACTACTACTAAGGAAAGGTATTTATGAACAGTACTAAATGAAGAGTATAGGTTAGAAAATATTATATAACATTACTCTTGGTTAAACTTTTTTACATTAAGTGTTTAAATACACATACATAACAAAGGATATATACACTACAGAGTGTGAATAAGGGAGGTTTATGTATTATCTTCTTGTTTATGCTTTCATATTACTTCTATCATAAATATCTATCACTTTCTAAAGTTAATAAAAAGTTTTAAATTCAACAGCTGTGTTCAAATCTGAAACGCAGTAGTCTTTATGCTACATGACTCATGTTCAAATGACCATGATTATAAGCAGTCTTGAAATTATAAGTAGTAAAACTCCTAATTTACTAAAACCATCTCAGTGTAGCCATAACAACTCTTGTATAAACCAAATAACTGACTGCTTATGATCACTGGAAATGTGTGCCTCATTTCTAAAGAACAAGGGAGAAGAGTGATAATAATATAAAACAATCTTCAATAATAGACATCCAGTCAATCAGAGAAACAAGTGATATCCAGGAACTACAGGATGCCTAATCAAATGCACATGTGCAAAATTACATACACAAATGCACACCTATCTAGACAACTGACAAATGCAAAAAACCTAAATGCCATGCAAGAGAGAATATCACTTCATGGTCCTGGGAAGACTGGAAAGCCACATGCAAAAGAATGAAATTAGACTACTATTTTACACCATTAACTCTAAATGAATTAAAAAGTTGGATGTAAGACCTCAAACTATAAAGTACATAGAAGAAAACAAGGGCAATATATTCTATAACATTTGTTTCAGTGATGTCTTTTGGAATTGTACTCCAACAACAGGGAAAACAAAGGCAAAAATAAATGAATAGGACTACTTCAAATTAAAAAATGCGTGCAGTTAAAAAAAAACATTGTTAAAATAAAAAGACACCTGGCGGGGATAATATTTGCTTATTATGCAAATATAGTATCTAAGGGCTAGTATCTAAGATCTGAATTCATATAATTCAGTAACAAGAAAACTAATAACATAATTTAAAAATGGGCAAAAGAGTTCTAAGATAATACTCCAAATAAGATATATATATGGCTAACAGGTATATTTGAAAATGTTCATTATTACTATCAGGGAAATATAAATCAAAGCCACAGTGAAATACCACCTCATATCTTTAAGAATGGCCTGTTTTAAAAAAAGACCAAAATCAAGAAGTTGTGAGGGTATAGGAAAAAAAAAGGTATCCTCATATACTGTAAATGGGAATGTAGACTAGTCCATTCCTGATGGAAAAGAGTTTGGAACTTTTTCAAAACATTAAAAAAGATCTACCATGTGACCTAACAATTCCACTCCTAAGTCTATCTGAAGAATATGAACACTAAATCAAAGGGATACATACACTCCTATATTCATAGCAGCACTATTTACAGTTGCCAAGTTATGGACAAAGATGTGGCATACAGAGATAATGCAATATTACTACATTTCAAAAGAACATGAAATTTTGCCATTTGCAACAAAGAAGGAGCTGGAGGTCATTATGCTAAGAAAATAAGTCAAGAGCAGAAAGACAAATTCTTGATAATTTCACTCAAGTGTGGAACATAAAGAAACAAAACAAAGGAACAGATAAAAACAAACCAAAACACACACACACTGGGATTCTGAATACAGAACTGAGACTACCAGAGGGTGAGATAGAGGATGGGGAATAAAGTGGTGCTTTGGTGGCAGATGTGGTGTGGTCATATACATATATGAACATATTTATTTGAACATATCAAATGTTTAACAGTCACATGTGGCTAATAGCTATTGTCAATGCAAAGAAGAGATACAGAAGATTTCCATCATCACAGAACATTCCATTGAACATTACTATTTAAGACAGCTAAAACTGCAGGACAAAAGAAATGTTATTAATTACTACTATCTTTCTTCTAAAGCAGCAAATGAGCTGAAGGAACAAAAAATAGTCTCAAACCAAATTTCTGCTTCCTTTTCTCTACTTGAAAAGGATTTAAAAAATTAACTGTAGCTTCCATTAAAGTGCAATAGGTACAGGGTTGTCAAGACAAATAAATTGGGAGCAACACATAAAAGGAATATTTAAGGAAAATTTCCTGTCCCTACTTCTATAAGGATATTCAAAATAACCTTTTCCCGAGAATAATGAAAATCACTGGGATGGCCATGAATTTGAGGGTTCTTTTCTAAAGATGGCAAATCCCTCCCAAGGTAACAAATCCGCTACTAATACTACTATGAAATAGGTAGGGTATCAGTGTGATATGAATTCCACAAAAGGAATATTATGCATATAATAAATCAGACTGAAAACTAAGCAGATAAGGTCATATGACTAACGAGAAACATCAGTAGGAGAATAAGAGATAAAGTCATGATCAGTTACATGATCAGCTTATGAGATAAACGTACCAGCTGCTCAGAAAAACTATGATGACATCGACAATAAAGAGCTCATTTGGGTCTTTATACACAAAACGTTATGATAGAAGGATAATTCCTTTACTAACTCTGCTATATGAAGTTGAATTTCATATAAGTTTCTTCATGCAGGTTTATAATTTTGTTGTACTCTTATACTACATGCAATAAAAGTAATGTGGCTCAAATACTTAATTTTCTGATAGCCTGACTTCCTCTAAAAATAATAGTCAATAAACAAAAATCTCTTAAAAGCCATGTGTGCATGCTGCAAGTTGGGGGAAAGGAACCATATATATTATATTATATAATAGCCATATATATTACATAATATATATATATATAAAAAATAGCTGACTATGTATTATTTTTAGTCAACAAACAAACAAAACATGTTTGGAAGCTAAGCCAGGGAACTCAGGGAAACCCTGAGAGACAGATTCTAATGTTCCCTTAAGTTACCGTAGGACACACACCCAAAGTCTACCCATGTAGACGTTCTGCAAACTCATACCACACTCACCTCTCTTCAAATCTGCTCAAGGCATCTAAATATTTTCTTGTCTACATTTCTCACCAGTTTCTCTAAAACATAGTCATGAACATTCAGGACACTTTTCTCTAATGAACACTCCTTACTATCCCACTCACTCTTAATATTCACCTGGTCCTTTGGAGAAAAACCAACAAAAAATTCTAATTGCCTCCTAATTAGCAACTAAAAAATAAAGGTTTTTATATAAGGATCGAAAATATAGGCATTTACCCTCAAAGATCTCTTATGTCTTTCCTATCCCTCCTCAATATTTATTTATTCCCGGCTTTCTCTCGGATGAAATGACATTGCCATTCCCAACACAGGTAAATAATCTGTTAAGAAAGCTTTGGATTGCTACCTACTTTTGAATCTAATTTTTGTTTTACGTATGCACCATTTGCTGCTGTCAGGACATCGTTTATCAGAATGAAAACATATCCTTCCAGATCAAATGCCAAGTCAGAGCTGCAAAACATAAGCAACACTTTAACAACTTATATTTAAACAACATACATTCAATTTCAACTAAACCTGAACCATAATATTTACAGGGATATATTCCTATCTAGGTAAATAAACATTAGGTATTTTATTATTTACTAGCACTTCTAAATTTCTGTTGAGACTGTGACTTCAAGCTCAATAAGGGAATCTTCAGAAATGAGTTAATTTAATTAACAGAAATAAATAACTTAAACATAATCAGCAATGATCAATTATGTCTGTTAACAGCACACTGCTCCTTATTCAAAGTCAGACAGCAAGAACCAACCAATATTACAATATACCTGAAGCAGGTAAAAGGCATCAGAGCTCAATTTCACAGATAAGGAAACCAAAAAGATGACAATGTTAACAATATCACTTTCCAAAGGTTTACACAAAAGGACTATCTTGCATCGGTGTTTGGGCCACTGGATGGAATTTATGGCATCGTCATAATAATTCTTAATTGACATCAAGTCACAAGAGTGTCTAAACACACAGTAAGAATTAAAATACATAAACAACTGCTTAATGAGCCTATATGCAATTAGCAGAATTAGAGAAACTGAAGTTTTTGAGACTAGCCTTAGATACAAAATAAAAACGTAGTGAACTGAACAGAGTAAGTAAAAATCTAATGAAAGTAAATCTTCAGCATACTTCACCAACCTAGCTAAAATAGTGGTACCCTATCCCACGATTTTGCATGGATATTCTACATTTGAAGTTGAACCACTATATGGATTAGAACCTCTCACATGTTCCATGCCATTACAATTTTAGGAAGAACAAGCCCAAGGCAAAATCCCCTCTAATAAGCAGTCTTTCAGCCCTCTAACTTCAGACTGCCATTCTCTTAGTCTTCTTTCCATGTAAAATGTTCTAAATAGACAGGGCTGATCCAGATAGCAATCCTCCTCAGAAACTTTTCATAGGTCAGAAAAAGCCCTGAGAACCCCTGGCTGTTTGGCTCAAAATGGTTCAACTATTTGGGTTCTACCAGCTCCAGGAAAATGTTTCAAAGACTAATGGACTCACCTCTAAAAAGGAAAGGTAAGAGTCTCAAAGGCCAGAGGAAAAAATAAAACTTCCCCAAATAGGTAATACAAACTAGAGGAAATGCAGTGAGTTGCAATACCAAATTTTAATAACCAATCATTCCATATTACATTTTTTGTGAATGAAATTTCACTTGGACATTTAAGGACTTATTTTTTTACCCCTCTGTCTATACCACATATAAAATGAAGGTAAATGAGTCCAATCCAAGAAGCACACTGTAACTCCCAAAAAGAAAAGTATGTGTTAAGCAGAATTTGTGGCATTAGCAAACACATATATGCAGGCCTGGGCTAAGTAAAATACTGTAGTTGGCTTTTAGCCATCATTTTAATTTTTTCTTGTGCATTTTAGTAAGAATGATGGAAAAAAGCTTTAACAACTTAACAGAAAATCTAAGTTACAGCATTTGTGGTATAACTTATGTGAGGCTAAATAAATGAACTATATTCAATATTTACAAATGATAATTCATCATTATTTGCCTCTTCTGAAACACTTTTTCCTTAATAGCCTGCAAAGCAAAGGAATATTACATGGTTTATAAAAGTATACAGGCTCTGCAGTCAGGCAGATTCAAATTCCAGTTCTGCCATTTACTAGTTGTATGATCTTGGCTATGTTACTAAATTTAGGTTTCAGTTAGCTCAACTATAAAATAGGAAAACTATACCCTTAATTCTCAGAGATGTTGTGAAGAACAGGGAAATAGTATATATAAAGTGCTAATGAGTATGTGCTCAATAAATTAAAAACAACCCGCTAAATCTTAAAACAAATTTGATTATTCAGAATCTACTATATGATTTTATCTAGCTTGATCTTAATCAAGTCAAAACTTCTGACCTTTAGTTAAAAAGGTTTAACTTTTGGAAAATATTTTGGATGTTTTTCAAAAACACGATTTTTATTTAGGCTTTAAAATATATATTTACAACTGATTATTATCAATATGTTTTGATAATTTCTAATGTGTACTCATAGATGTTAGGTTTTATATATGCCCAGATCTTACCTGGCAGCTACAAAGGCTCCAATAATCATTGCAAATACAGTCATCTTAATACCCCAAGAAAAAGTTTTCCTACAAAATAAAATAATTTAAAAGTATATACATTTGACTTCAGTTATTTATAAGGACTTGCTGTATACAATTGGTCCAAAAATATGATATATTTTCATTTATTTAATTGTATTTTTAAAAACTATAAATGAACACATATTAAATGATCCCAAGAAACTGGATATTAAAAAGAACCTCCCTGGTGACACAAAAACTTAAGTTCTTATGTAAATAACTGTTACTCTTTCTTATCCTCATTTGTTATCATTATCAATGAATTTGAATCTTTGCAAGTTAGAATTCCTTTAGCAGAAAAAGGTCACACATGTTTACAGTAAAAGTAGTCAAGACATGAACACTATTTAAAACAGATACCAATGATTCTGACCTAGTTTCACCAATGGCAGAAGTAGGTACAGGTATTCTTGAAAGCATATCTCTTCTAGAATGTTCAGAGTTTTCTAATTCCAATTCACAACCATCTCAACCACTACTCCCATAAGCTATCAACTCCTAAGTGAAAGCAGAAGGTTGCTTAAACATCTCAGCAGATAAGGTAGAAACAAGACAAATAATTTTAATATCTCACACAAGCCTAGGTATATCAGAAAATTAAGCTTACTTGAGTAAAAATCCTTCAGCAAACATTGTAAACGGGATGGAGAACCTTCTCAGAACTGTAAACATTGGCAAGCTAAAAAAAAAAAAAAAAAAAAAAAAAAAAAAAAAAAAAAAAAAAAAAAAAAAAAAAAAAAAAAAAAAAAAAAAAGATAATTAGGTAAAAACAGGTACAAAAAAAAAAGACTGTCCCCCAAATTCTATTAATTGCTCAGTTTTTTCATAATTGTATAATACTGAGAGTAAATTTTAGACCTCCATATGTATACATCCTTCACTCACCCTCCACCAAAACTACAGTGCCAAAGTCTTATCCTCCCCTACCCATCGTCCTCCGACCCCATCTACTTTCCCTTTGGTAACCAGTATAGTTTAAACTAAGAGTCTCCAAATTAGTATTTTAAAACAATGTTAATCTCTCCCTTCCATTATGGAAATTCCATGCTGACTAATCTGATTAAATTAAGCTTTTATTTCTCTCCTGAAATAATTCTTATTTGAAACCCTAATATGGTTGCTTTTATACAACTACTAAAAATTAGAAATGTCAAAATAACAATAAAATGATAGAAATCTTATATCTATTCTTGAAAACTAATAATATTTACTTTTTTATTTTGCCCTATTTGTTAAGTGAATACCCTGAAGGTTGACTCTTACACTTTAACAGAAAAAGGTCTCTTTCTCCTTCCTTCACTGGATTGAACTTTCTTCTCACTCTTTAACCTCCATACAATATCTGTAAAAATCTTATCGCATGAAACCTTTCTTTATTTTGGGGAAGTAATTTTGTCTTCTCTAAACTATCAAGAGTAATGACTTGTACTGAGAAAACATTCAACCTCTTGGAATACGATTATTTCAGAGTATCTCACCTCACTTAGAGTGTCTTAAACTTAGGATGGCAACCAAAGAATGTGAGGATAGAATGATGGATGGAAGACAATAGATGAAAAAGAGCAAACAATATAAGCAGCACTTTGTAGCAGGTCTGCATTTCTTTCCAAATGGCTAGTGAGATGGAAAAGGATGCCCCACCATGATAAATGTGACTTCCATGGAACCCTCCCCTGAGATGCCATCTTGCTCATTCTGTCAGATTTCCGGGTCTAACACGGAAATAAAAAGTCCTTTGTCTCTGTTCCTCAGAGATCTCTCTATTCTGTTTTACAAATCATCCAGTAGTGTGCCAGAGGTTTAGTTCACATGGAAGTGATGACACTATAAGTTTCTTTTAGATTTCACTGTGTGTACAGTTTTAATATTACATACACTCAGTATGTATGTATACACATACATACACACACTACACTCCTTAAGTGGAAAAGCAAGACAAGAGATTAGGGCATAAAAAGGTAATGTTGTCATGGGATAGAGAGCATTTCTTTCTCTGTTCCCTCTATAGTGATACTACCATGGCTGAAATATCAATTGTATTTGTATAAGGGTTCCAACTGATGTTATTTAACTATTTCATGTTGAAAACACAAAAACAAAAACACTACAAAAGTTCTCATACCTACCCCTGGATTTATTTGTAAAACTTATCTAAAATATATTTATATACTGTGTTAAAGAACTGATAGTCCAGAGTCTAGCATATATCCATTACCACAGATCCAGAAAACTAAAGAAAATCTCTTATTGCAGCATTGTATGACACTCTAGAAAGATTTGTCATCAACAGGAAGAATAAACACAAAGTAAAAACAACAACAAAACTTCATTCTCTTCCAACTTAAAGAGCTAAATCTTCATTACTACATAATCACCATTACTTACTAACTGACCATTACTGGTCCTTTGATTATTTCCAGAATCAAAAACACTGTGTTAAATATTTGCCATCCATATACAATTTTAGGAATACATTATATTAACCTCACTAGTAAAATAAAGTTATCCATACTTCAGTTTCTTTGTGCTGAACAGTCCCGTGATTTGGTTCCCAAAATATAGTAGAGGTAGTGGAAACGTCTAGAAAATTTAAAAAGGGATAACAAAACTCAATAAAGTAGCTAAAACAAGGTCCTTTCAAACAGAAACAGATTTGTTTATATGGTCAAATTCATCCCACTCACAACGTAAGATTAGTTCTCATATACAATTTTGGTTCCCTGTGAAGCACCCAAACATTCTTCCTCAATAAACAGCACCATTAGGTCAGAAAGAGAGAGGGAGAAAGGAAGGGGAAAAAGAAGCAAAAGCATGTATCCCATCAAGCCACAAGGAGAGAACTATCATTTGTTCTAAATATGATAATGATAATGATTCAATTTAGCAGAAAAGGCAATTCATCCTCATGCAGAGTTAAAGAGAAGCAAAAACATAGTAAGAAAATAAACCCAAAGAATAATGAATGCAGGATACATGACTAGATTAGATGAATCTGGAAAATGCAAAACTGTTGTACTCTCAACAAGTGTTCATGAATGAAAAGAAAATGCAATATTTCTAGGATTTTTGATTTTTTTCCCCGTAATTTTAAAGAGGTTGTGGGATTTAAAAAAAAAAATTACTACATTTATTCTTCACCTTCATCATATATCCACTCTGATTTGGACAATTTTAAGGTTGCAGTTTTTAAACATGCAGGGCATTGATTTTTTTTTAGCTAAACACAAAGTGACTAATTTTCAAAATATAAAGTGTTTCTGTTTTGTATTTTGGGTTTTTTGTTTTTTTTTTTTTTTTTTTTTTTTTTTTTTTTTTTTTTTTTTTTTTTTTTTTTTTTTTTTTTTTTTTTTTACCTTTCGAGGTATATTTCTGTCAAGGTCAGGAAACTTGACTACTCTGAGCGCCTTTCCCACCCAGAGAACTGCCACTGTGGCCACCATCTGTGAAGAGAGAACACAGATTCACTGTTCTACACATAAAGACACACACAGAAGTTCTAACGACATAAAAAATGCAACGCTGAAGAGTCCAACTAACCTGGCCAAGTCCAACACATAGTGAGGAGGGAAACCTACAGAAACGGTAGAGAAAAAAACACACACGGTTAGAAAAAGCCAGCGGTAGCTCGGTGAATGGAACGTGCAGATCAGCAACCTTAAAAGGCACTTCGATGAAACAGCCCACCCGCTCTGCCCCTCATCCCAAAGAAAGCCAGTGAGGAAAATCCCTGCTGTTGTCAGGTAACCTTGCAGATCTCGTAGCCTCCGGCGGCCACTTGTCCCATCTAGTCAGATTCTACAGTTACAGCCGGTTGCCTCCAACCGGTTTTTCACGGAAGTGAAGACCGGGGTCTCTGCAACGCTTTCACACCTTGCAAACAAAACGCTTCTGCCTCGGGGTCCCAGGGACGGCACCCGAATCCTGTGGAAAGGACGTGAGGACGGGCACGTCCCCCGAGGCTGTCAGCGACTGCCTGAACCCCAAGTCCCGGACCCCCGCCCGGGCGGGCATCCTGCCCTGCCTCGCAAGTCAGGTGGGGGCAAAAAGTCAAGAAGCAACTTGGCTCCGCGGCTACACGGCGGGCGCGGCGGGCGCTTCCCCCGCGGCCCCTGGCGCGCGCGGGCGTCCGAGCGGGCGGCGCGCGGGGCGCGGAGTCCCAGCCCCAGGCCCGCGCGTCAGCCACCCGCCCGCCCCAGCTCCCGCCCAACTTTGCTCAGCTTCAACTTCGGCAGCCAAAGTCCAGGAGCCGGCGCGCCGCCGCCGCCGCCGCCCTCCGCTCCTCTCCGAGGCCTCGGCCGCCGCCGCCTCGGCCCTACCTGTAGTTGGTGAGCACGCTCTTGTTGACCACCACGATCAGGAAGGAGCTCACGCCGTAAAACCCGGCGGCCAGCAGCTTCAGGAACACGGTCAGCGTTTCGGCCGACGCCATCCCCAGCTCCTCCTCATGTCTGTGTGTGGAGGATTTCGCGGGGGCTTCTCCTTTAACCCGGGCATGCTGACGTCTATGAACTTCCGCCATAGCTGAGGCGGCGGCGGCGGCCTGGGGGGGGGGAGCGGCGCGGGGGCCTGAAGCAGCTGCAGCTCCTGGGAGACTTGTGGCGCGAGTCGGCAGGCCGGACGGGTTGTGCACTCGCCGCCGCGGATCCCTGCAAGGCTGCCGGCCGTCCCCGCCCAGGGGCCGGAGCGACGGGGTTCACACCCCCGGAGACTTTGCTCGGGCATTGTGCAACTCGGGGTCACAGGGTTAGCTGGGGCTGGGCTGGGCCTGGACTGGGTTGAAAAGGGCCTGGAAAAGGGGAGCGGTGACCCTGACTCCGGGGCGCAGGGGGGAAAGCAGCCACGGGGAATCCACTCGGGGGGCGGGGGGGGGGGATAACGAAGCAGCAGCACAGCCGCGGAGCGAAGCGGCCCTGTGCGCCTGCGCGCCAGCGGGTGCTGGGTCTCCCTGGCTGGGTGCTGGAGGAGGGGAGACACTAGCGACCCAGGGGCTGCAAAGCCGCATTCTCCAGACAGCTACCGCAACCGAAGTGCTGGCCTGCCGCTCGGTAACAGGTGGTAGATTTGGGTATTTAATATGCTGTGTGCACCTAGACTCGTGTTGAATGCCCTATTGATCTCTTGCAGAGGGTCAGAGCCCTTCATATCAGATATGGGTTACCAGTAATCTTTTACCCAGCAAACATTTCATTCTGCATCGCCTCAGACTTTTTAGAGTTTTCTAAACCCAGAAAACACCAAACAGTGTTTTGCAGGTCAAGAGAGAATTAAGAAGAATGTCCACATGTCCAAAAAAGGTCAAGATAATCAAGTGATAATGGGGGCCGGTAAAATATCTAGGTGCTGGGAACCTGAAAGATTTGAATTCCAATTCTAGGATTCTTAAAATATGCCTCCCCTTCCATGCCCCACTAGCTGTGTGCTTGTCTCTGAGCCTGATCTCCTCTTAGTGATGTGAAGCTGACACAGAGATAGTGTTCAGTAAATTGTAGCCATTAGTGTATAACAACATGAATTAGTATCAGCTTAAGTAAAGGAATGACATTTAATTATAGTAACAAGAAAGAAAAAACACTGAGTTATTTTTCTTTTATTTTCCCCATGCTTTTAAACTGTGGTAAAATATGCATCATGGAATTTGCTAACCTGTTTTTAACCTGTTTTTATATATTATAGTTTATACAATATGCATAATATGAAATTTTTAATTTTAACCCCGTTAGCGAGCAATTCATTGCCACTAAGAACATTCACATTGTTGTGCAATTCTTACCACTACCCATCTACAAAATGTTTTCAAACATTCTCAAACTACAACCACTAAACCAAAACGCCCAACCTTCCTTAATCCTCATTCGCTAATAACTACTATTCTACTTTGTTCCTGTGAATTTGAATCATTCTAGATGTTATATAAATGAAATCAGGCAATGTTTGTCCATTTTGTGTTAGACATTCCACTAAGCATAATATCTTCAAGGTTCATCCACAATATACCATGTCAGAATTTCCTTCCTTTGCATAAGGCTGGACAATATTCCATTGTATGTATATCTTTTGATCTCTGTCTTTTGAGTTATTTTGAGAATGGCTGTGTTCTCATGTTCCTTAGAAAAACTGGCAGTTTTTTGACGTTCTTAACATTGCCTGCAAAGGCTTAGGTGATGTGGCTCCTGCCCACTTATTTCTTCCAAGGCAGCTCAGTCAACTCCAGTTACCTGAAGAACAATGTATATTCTTGCTGTGTCTTTACGCCCATTACTTGCTTCCATCTGAGATACTTTTCTCTCCCATTCCTTCCTGTCTCCTAAAGAACTCTTACTTTGAAAAAAAAAAGATCTCTTACTTTTCCTTTAGCAGTTAAGTAAAACTTTACTTCCTCTCTGCTAGTAGCACACACACAAAAATAGCTAGAAAGTTCTATTTAGAGAAATACCTATTGTGAAAAAAATTTATTAAAATTATGTCCTACATAAAAGCAAACACATAAGAAATATTTACATATCAAAATGCCACCCAAACTCATTCTTCAGAGTAAGCAAATGTTAAGTTTGTAGGCTTAGTAGCCATTTTCTTATACATACAAATATATGCATATAATCACACCTGCACAGTAATATACATATTTTATACATATGTTAGCATTCTTGGAATAGAAACAGGTAAGTGTACTGATTAGTTTTCTGACTTTGAACAAGTCACTTGATGTTATTGTGCTTCAGTTTCCTCATCTATAAAGTGGGGATAACAATAGGGTTGTTTTGAAAATTAAATGAATCAACAGGTAAAATACTTAGAACAGTACAGTCTTTACAAGTGTTTATAACAATAATTACTAATATTATCATGCAACCTTTCTCTTTTCATTTAGTATTCCCTGTAAGATCTTTCTGTTGTAGCATATTTTAAGTGTTGCAGAAAACTCCATTAGCTAGATGCAACATAACTCATATAACCCTTTCCTAAAGACATTTGTTGCCAATTTTTTCAGTTTATGAACAATGCAACTTTAATTATCCTAGCCTATTAAACTTTGTACAGATATGTTTTCTAAAAGTAGAATTCCTTAGGCCAGGCACGGTGGCTCGTGCCTGTAAGCTTCAGCCTATGAAGCAGCTGGGGCTAGGGATCGCGGTTCGAGTGCCGCCGGGGGTCCGTAGTAAGATCTAGTTCAAAAAAAAAAAAAAAAAATAGCTGGGCGTGGTGGCGTGCGCCTGTAATCCCAGCTACCTGGGAAGCTGAGGCTGGGGATTGCTTGAGTCCGTGGTACCCCGGGCAACGAGAGCCTACGGTTCCATGGGCAAAATAGTGCGACCTAGTCTCAAAAAAAAAAAAAAGAAGAAAAGAAAATAAAAGAATTCCTTAAAGGCTATATTTTTAAAATCAATCAAATTAACAAGTTGATCTTCAAAAACATTGTATCAGTTTCATAGTCCCAAAATATAAAAAATGTATATATATAAATGTATACATATATAATGCATCTATAAAGATAAATAAATAATATATATAAATATATGTGTATATAAAAATGTATAAAAATGAAACCCTCTTTTATAAAGTCAGATGGCAACAATGGAGAACACTGAGAGAGGCCAAATAACAGTTCAAACATTAACCTATAGGCTTACAGGTTTTATCAGGTACAAATTTTTACAGTAAATTAATTGCAATTTTACAAAATTAAATGAAAATAAAATTAAAAGTACTGATGTAACCAACTTTTATTTACTTCGGAGTGGAGTATTTATTAAATACATGACTGTTACTTATTAAATATTGGGCCAAGAACTGGATTGGATTTTCTCAACACCAGTGATGATTTGTGGACATTCCGTAAAATGATGTGAAGTCTAATTGAGTTAATACTTTAATTAGAATTAATTAGGTACACATAAAGATAAGCTAAGTGTCTATAGCCTAGTAGTTTATATTCTAACTTTTAGAGTTTTAGGTATTTATATCTGTTTCTACCTCAGAAATATTAATCACAGATTAGACATTGGGGCATTCATATTTTACTTGATAAAGTTGCATAAAGATTAAAGTATGGCATGTCTGAAAATGTTCAAGATTTGGAAAATTGCATGTAAACAGTCTTGCTATACATATCTATATGTTAAAAATTAATATTATAAGTTAATAAATTGTTTTATTAGGTTGAATCTCTGACAGAGAATTTTTAGTAATTAAGTTATATCTTTTTATCAAGACATTGCTTTAGCCATTCTGTTTTTCCATGAGAGAAATTGATTCTACACATTTTCTTAACATGACTGATATTTCTTTTCCCTACATTTCTCTCTTTTTCCTTGACTCGTTGCCTTTTTATACTGGAGCTTATATAAGCCCTTTCGGTGTGCACCTTCATTTTCCAATTTCTGTTTCACTGCCAGCACAGATCAAATCCAGTGACTAGCTGCTACAGCACTGATCATAAGATAGGGAGCTAAGTTCAGGTCCATTTGGACAATACTACCAAAAATTCTGAAAATTTTAAATTAATAGTATCAGTGCCTCATACTTCTCTAGGTTGGGCTGGAAAAAATGAACTTACTAACCACTGATGGTGAACCTGGCATTGTTCCTCTATTGCAATTCATTATCTCATTGATCTAAGAAATAGGTATGGTAAAACAACTTATAAACAGTAAAACAAGAACCAAAAGGAAGGCTGAGACCTGCCTTGAGCCTCACAGCTCTATGGACTATGCATCTATTTGACCCCAACTCTTGTTTAGCAATTAGTCTGTGCTCCTCCACCAGACAATCTGCCTTATTTGAAGTAGGTGAACATAATTGTTTTTTATGAGTTCTGGTGATGCCATTATTTTCATCACTTATCAAGTTTGTGAAGAATAATAACTGGCAATCGGTTGAGGTAAAAATCATAACCCATTCATAAATATCATACCAGTCATCAAATTAGGCATTAAAATATGATATTTAAGCTCTATATATTTACTTCATACAAATCTATCTTAAATCAGCTGCTTTGAATTTCCTAGATCTGTGAGTGGCCTCATGATCAGTCTATTCACCTAGAATGGCTCTAGAACTATCTTTTCAATCACTCTTTAAGTGAGAGTGGAGCTGTATCCAGAGGAGGTGAGCCTGGCATCTTCACTCTGCTGAAATCTTACTGGACTGCCTGAGACAATAGCTCTGATGTAACCCTGAGTCAAGACTGTGATGACAGATTTAGCAACTGACTCTGCTATGTATGAAGTAAATGCTTCTAGTTTGTACTTATAAATTGTGATAGAGAAAAAAAATAGTCATATCAATAGCTACATAGGAAATATCAAGAGCTATAGTATTGATCTAACCCAATAAAAATACTACATCTGGGATATTAACTACAACTGCAGTCATCTTCTAAATTTATAATCATCCTCAGGTACTTATCAAAATATGCTTTCTGCACTGGAAAACCAGTTTGCCTGTGTCTGTGCAGGCATCTTTTTCTCTTTTTTTGTAAATAAACTTAAAAATCTTAAAGCTATAGATCTGAAAAGCTAAAAATCATGAAGAAAAACGCATTGGAATTTTCCATGTTTTGCAGTTGGAGATTCAGTAAGACTGGATAGGTTGAAAGCCTCATCAAAACCATTAGTTATTACTTCTGGTAACTCAAGCTCATATCTCGATCTCCATGTAGTTTTTTTTTTGTTGTTGTTGTTTGTTTACTACACCCAAACTGTTTCTCTTACATCCGAACAGACTGGTAAATCTACTTTGAATTCATCACAGCATGGAGAAATGAGAGATGACCAATGTCACCCACATGGGAACTAAATATTTTAAGTAAACGTGATAACACAAAGAAGCAAGCTCTTATTACAGCTGTGACTGGTTCTGCTTTCCTCTATTCTTGGAATTGGTAGGCAGAGTAAAGTCATGAATTTGAGCAGTGTAGGAGAGTTTGGAACAACCACCACTGAATGTGGGAAGGCAATCAACAAGAGTTAAATAAGAACATTGCTGAGAGAATGAGGTCTCAAGTTAAATTGCTGAGAGCTGAGAGCTCAAGTTAAATAATGATAACCATGCATGAACCTACTCAGCACAGTGGATGAATTTTCTCAGCAGTACTGACAACAATAAAGAAATATCTGGTCCACAATAACAGTGCTGAGTTTGAGAAACCTCAGATACGTTTTAAGAGCTTGATGGCCACAGGTGTCTATCACCACACTGAAAAGCACAGATTAGAATATTTACATCACTGCAGAACATTCTATGGAATAGCTCTTCTAGAAAATCTTCTAGAAGATTTTCAAGTTCATTTTTACTTCTGACATCCTAAGCAAGTCAATAAAAGAGGAAAGATCAATACAGTAAGAGTGCTGGGAGAAAAAACTCAGGCAAAAAAATGAAATTAAATCATCTTTAAAGGTATCAATTATCAATTCTTGCCATAAACCTTATAATTCATATCTGAAACAGCCCATATTTTGATTCTGGTTCACGCAAAAGTGTAGTATTGGATCAAATTAACTACTCACTAAAAGTATCTAGACACGTTGGCAAATTAAATGCCACTTTGGAATCTACTATTGTAGTTACTTGTCTGACCAGTCCTTTGTCTCTTTCTTGTTGTCATTCTACTGGTACAGCTATAAATGCAGAACCCTACCTCTTTTCTGGGGAACAAGTATATATATATGATGAAAGTTCTAGTTAGAGGGAAATAGGCAGTAAATAGGATTTATATTGAAAAATATCCCCCTCAGTTTTTCTAATGAATGGTTTTGATTTTCTCTTTGGGAACTGAAATAAAACACCTCCTGCTCATATGTCACCTGTGTCTAATCCTGAGCACCTGACTCCTGGAAAAAAATGAGAAGTCTCTTGATCTTTTTATATATTGGAATGATTTCCAGATAGAGGAGAGATGTTTTTAAAAATTATTCAAGATTAGAAATTTAAAAAGTGATGAGTGGATGTCTTTCAGCTGAGTTCTGACAATAATCAGATTGATTTTGATGGATTAATTAATTCTAAAGGTTGTGCTCCTTTGACTGGTTTTCCGGTTCGAAGAGATTAACTTGTAGAAAGTTCATTGTAATGCAAACGACTTTTGTCCAACGCAATGCCAATAAATTTTATCTGTGGAGATAAAATTGATTTCCTACTGGTATAAAAAATAGCTTTAATTTCAATTTATTGCCCTATAGGATATTAACCAGATTTGCATTAATTAGCATATTCACTTTCACATTCTTTTAGCTGATTGTATAAATCTATCATATTTTCCTTTGAACTTATTTTCTTTTTAATATCTTATTCATTATTAATTACTGTGTTGAATAAAACCTTGACAAGTGTTTTTTAATATTTTTGTGTGTCACATTTTTTAATTTTTTGAAAATTATACTTAAAAGAAAACTGACTAGATCAAGTAATTATCCTATCCAAGTGCAGTGGTCCAAGTGGATTTTTGTTTTTAACTGACTATAATAAAAATGTTCTCAGAGGAAAAAATATGGAGCAAGAGACCATGGGTGTTATGACAAAGAAATCCCTTGTCCTATAAGAAAGCAAGAGAAGCAAAGAACTGAATGTTCTTCCGTAAATTTCTCCTATCTTTTAAGTTTGTTCATTAAGTTTAAAGTCAATTAGGTCTACCCCCCATTGGAGAGGAAACTAGCAGTCATCAGGGGAATCCTACTACTAGCCTTATGAGATTGCTCTAATATTGTACTGTTTTGAATTCTCCTAGTAATGATTCAAAATAGAGTAATTTTATATCCAGAAGATACACAATTTTGAGAAGACTCAAAAATATGCATGAATAAACTCTAAGACAACAATGTGTTATGTTAAAAATTATATTTTTTATCTTGTTTCCTATCTCAAGTTATATCTCATCCATTGCCCAGTATAATTTATTAGGAATACTATTTTGAGGTTAACATACTCTAATTATAATATGCTAACATTATGCAGATGCCCAATTTTTAAGATAAGATCCTCCTACTATGAAATTCTTGTGGGACATTAAATTCAAGTCCCAATGAGATTGTACTAGTCTTTGTCATGGAAATAGTTCCACTGTCTTAGTGACTATATAAAAAATTATTTCTTGATTATGTTATCTGAGAGCTATGGGTTGGCTGAGTCTTTTCTGGTCTTTGTTGTTGTTCAGCTTGCATTGATGCTGAGTATCTTCTCATTAGGCACCAATGTTCAAAGAATGACTCTTATCTGACACATGGTGTTTTTACAGTGGACAGGAGCAAGGGGAATAAAGCTCAATTATGCAAGTGATATCTGCTCATCAGAATTCTGTTGGTTAAAGTAAGTCACATGAAAAAGCCCAAATCAGTAGGTTAGAAAAATACAACCCAACTTGGGCAAGCATAACACCATCAGCCAGATAAGCAACTGTGAACAAATTACAAATATAAGATAAAGTGTTCAAAAAGTTTACCCTTGTCAATTAAAGGCCTCCATTTGTACCCCATCTATCTTACTTTCTTGCTACCACATCTAACTTTTGCATTCTGACTTTTTGTCAGCTTATGTGATTACTTTGTAAAAACAGAATTCAAGGAAATTCCCATATCCCATCTTTAAAAGAAGATCCTTTAAAAGAGTCTTCTATCTGAAGTTTCCTTTGTCAGCAATATTTAGATTAACCTGATTGACTAGCAAGGGGCAGGAATCTTGGGGAGACACCTTTGTTTTTTACCTAGAATACAGACTTCAATAATAAAGTTTTAATAATAAAAATTATTGGTAAGTCTATCTAGTCCAATTTCATTTCACTGTCTTATAGAAACCTGGTCTATTCAAAATATTTATTCTTAGTGGTCAAGTTTGATAATTTTTTAATAAGAAATCACCTACTTTTTCCTTTCTCAAATTTGTTGTCATAAGGTTGTATGTAATATTTATGATGCATTTACTCTCTAAGATTGTTTCTTTTCTCATTCATAACTGTAACATTTTTGCTCCCTTCCCTTTAGATGAGAGAAAGGCTTACCTTAGTGTAAGCCCTTAGTGTATTTTAAAAGCTAACAAACATTATTTTTATTTGCGTATGTATCCTTTATATATTTTAATTTCTATTTACGTTATTTTAGCATGTGTATTAATGTTCAATCTATAATATCTTTTGGTTGTAGTCTATATTTTTATTTTCCCAAATGTGAATTTTGGATTATTTTCACTAAAAAGGAGGAGGAAAAGATAAAGAAAGCGAGGAAGAGGGGAGGAACAGGAGGGAAAAAATCCTAAATTCTATTTTGAGTTACTTTTGGGCAAAAATCCAAACACTCTAGTTAGTTTTTACATTTAATCTAGAAAATGTTGCTGTGAGATTTTGGGGAACATCTAAGAAGTTATACCTACATTAAAAGGGGGGGGGAAGGTTGGAAACAAGAAAATTCTAAGGAACGCCTACCATGCTCAAAGTACTCAGCATTATTTTTTCAAATCAACCAAAAAAAAAAAAATCCTGTAATGAGATATTTTTTGTACTCATTTTAAGGTGGAGAAACAATAATCTAAGGTTCAGATTTTTTTTCTATTTCTTATTATTTTTATTAGTAGTAATTTTAAGAAGACTGTGCTTTATTCTCTGAGTCAGCAAGGTAGTCAGGGAAACTGTTTTGCTTTGCAGTTAACCAGGAAGGAGGGAAAAGGGCACCTACACTCAAAGTGTAGGTGAGGGAAAGATGAATTACAGCAAACAGAGAAAATAAGAGAGTCAATCCCTGTTTCTTGGAAAAAGAGAAGGATGATTTCAGAACTCTGAGTTGCTGTTATTTTTCCACTGAAGCCAAAAATCAGAAAAAAAGCTCAACAGCCAGAAAATTTTGTAGGCTTCTCCCCTACTTCCTATATACATGAGCCTTCCACTGTATCTTGAAATCTTTTTCTTTTTCTTCCCTCACTTACAGTCTTCAATTACACTCCTCTTTTCCCCTCCTCTCTATGTTATTCCATTTGAAAACCAAAACCTGCCTCTACTTGTGAAGAAATGCCCAAGAATAGCACTGATGACATGCAATAAAGAAACTTTCAGTTTGAAATGAAGATGGAAAAACCTGAACAATTATATCTTCTCTTCCTTGAAAGTTTCAAAAAAGGACTACTTCATATCCTTCCTCAAATTTGAATTCTTCTAATTAAACTTACCTCTGCTCAAGCACTAACAATTAAGATTTTAAAATCCTAAAACATAGATTTGAAGGACAACTCTAAGTTCGATGTTTATAATATCTGGGTTAATATGTAGTTAATGATAAAGAGCAAAATAGCAATATAATATTATACCCAAAATGTTCCATATTTTGTAGAATTTGCTATCAAAATGCTTATTTTATTAAGAATAAGTTATTCTTTTACGAAACTTAACAATTCAGAAGTCAATTATATTTGGAAAGGACATTATTTAGGAATGAAGTTCCAACAACTAAAAGCTATTTGAAATTTTACAATTTTAATTGCGTGAATTGCTAATGTAACACAATTTTCCAATCATTATCCAAAATGCTGATATACAATGAATTCCACATGCATTAAACTAATGGTGCCTTTATCCTATGTGATATTCAATTATAAAGCAAGGTTATTGATGTTATTTGGATTCCAAATAGTGACTTTTCAGTTAGTGTATACTATGCTTAGCCCTAAATCAGACTACTGTCAGAAGCTGATGATTAGGAGTCCTAACTGAAATTATAGAATCTCATGAACTAATTCTTCTTGTTGACTATTTTTAATTTTATCCTCTTATTTACTAAAACTGTTGATTTGCCTTAAAAGACCACCGCTGAAATTTCTAACTCCAATTTCTTGCCTTGCTTTATACCACCCATTAGCATGTCACTATTTTTGAAAAGAATTTCTTCTAGATCTTGCATTTTTTATTTGCTTCTTATTACCTAAACATTGCTATATAATTGATCCTTTAAGAGGTGCTTGGAAACTTTAACATATTATCCAAAGGTGTTACATTATTTAGTTTATGTACTTCCAATTTATTTTTTATTGGTCTTGAGTAATATTTGAGAGGTGTGGAACTAAATTTCTGTGTGCTTATTGGTTTTACTGTTGGAAACATTCTTTCAGGTTTTTCAGGTTGAGCATCTGTTTCTTGAATAACTGTTTTATCAAGTAAACCCACAATTTTTTTCTGTAGGCTGGTAAAAGTCTGAGAGAAATTATTGGGTTTATTCCAAGAGAAGTTTTCTAATGCCCTAGTTTTCTTCCTTAGTGCATCATTTACAACTCTGTATTTTTTTTCAGTTGTTGCTGGAATATCTTTTTTGCATGCTGCATAAGCAGTTCTTTTGATTTTGGAAGGAGTAATAAATTGATCATTAATTAAAGATTTGAGAAATTCATGATTTCTTTCTAAAATGAGATTTCTTTTTTTATATGGGTAAGGATTTCCATTTTGTACAATAGAAGGAAACCTATGTTTTGTCAAAAGTAACATTTTTATATATCCCGTCTCATGGAAAATTATGGGATTTGTGTCATGTTGTTCCTGTGGATTAAAAAAAAAGAGTATTTAGTCATCAGACTATTGAAGCAAGAAAGCTACATATACTCTTAAATATGAAAGTAAAATGGTAAAATATTCTGAAGGTAATTAAAATAGAAGTTTTTAACAAGAATAAAAATAGTATTCAAACACACAAAAAAGATATAATTGTATATAATACAGTTCTTTCTCACATTCTATCAAAATATTAGGAATCAGTTCTGAACTTTTGACATCATAAAATTCTTTCTGAAATAAAGTAGGATATGAAGAAGTAAATACACTTCTTAAATGTTTGAGATTTGTCATTGGGAAAGAGGGAAGTTGGTGGGGTAAACCACTGTTCTGGCTTCTTAAGCATTCATATCCAAAAACAAGAAACATATGAAAACAGATTGAGTCAAAGATAATGAGATAATTGATTGCAGTTTAAAGTATGATGTCTGGATGTTCTAATAAACATTTTTAAGAATTATCTTTACAATTAAGTTATATTTATTATATGCCCAGTAGGTACTACATAAAAGCATTTACTATATTACCAATGAAATAAAATAGTCAAAGTAACAGGTTTATGAAAAATAGGGGTTATTATTATAGTAGTACCAAAATGTGTATGTATGAGCTACTCACTAAACTTAGACAAAAGATCTAATTTTGCAGTCCATGAGTGAGACCAAAGCTACCAACTTAGCCACAGCAGTGAAGGTTTGAGATACTTTTGGTGTGTCCAGCACCTTAAAGAATTTTTTACAAGTGTTTGTACCTTTAGAAGGGGCAGAAATGTACTTTATCAGGTTCACTTAAGGTTAAGGCATATGACATAGGCGCTTCCAAACAGATATACTTAACAAGTCTTCAGTTCAGAAACATAAGCATTGTAAAACATAAATAAATAACATTGAAAACTATTTTAGTGAGGATGGTAGTAGATATACCTAGTTTTGAAGGACAGCAGTGGCAAAGTTCTTAGAAATAGTATAGTATACTTTGTTCAGAATCACTGTTGTAAACTCTTGTCTGTGACAATAGCATGGGTTCCAGTGAAGCAGTCTGTAGCTGCCATTATGACACTCCTCACTGAATCTTTCAAGACAATGTCTCTCCAATTATCCTAGAGACTACCAGATAGCCCTTTATAATGTATTGTCGGGTTCAGATAAGCTAAAATAAATTGTTAGGAAAATGAAACCTGTCATTTTTTAAAATAACATTTTTATATTTCTTTCATATATTTATTTGATAAAGAAAACAAAATTTCAAGTTAGGCAAAGAAACAGTTTTGGGGTGTTCTAGAAAAGAGGAACAAAAGTGCTATTACTTCGGAATGTAAAACCAAGTGGTAAAAAGGGTTTTACAAGATTCTAGTGACTAGAATATTATTTTCTCACAACAATAACACTCATATTTAGTGAATTATAGTAGATGTTTTTAATACCACGTGAGAAGTTTCTGTCTTTGCTGGAATTCTAGAAAAGAGGAACAAAAGTGCTATTACTTCGGAATGTAAAACCAAGTGGTAAAAAGGGTTTTAAAGATTCTAGTGACTAGAATATTATTTTCTCACAACAATAACACTCATATTTAGTGAATTATAGTAGATGTTTTTAATACCATGTGAGAAGTTTCTGTCTTTGCTGGAATTATATCAATTATCTTGGCATTTGGCTTTTTCAATTCATCCTCAAAGCACAAGGGGAGCAAGTTTTTCAGTTTTACTGAAGAATCATTATTTAATTGATGCTTTTTTATACATTTACTTTCTTCTGTAATATAGTCACTCATCTGTGGAAGAGATTCTCTTCTGAAAATGAACACATATTTACTGTAAATGTCTATAAGGCTAATTTTAGTTTGTAAGTTCTTGTCTCCCTCATCCCTCAAAGTCACTGACACTATTTCCTCCAAACCCTCTCTCATAGACTTTCAACCTGATCACCCCTTCCTGTACATGGGGATGGGAGGGGATTGGAAAAAGCAATAATGTGTGTTTTTATTTTAGAGGGAGGACTTTCTTTCATTATATAGATTGTATTTTTGTATTATATAGATTGAGAACACTAAAGGGGACAGGAATTTGCTATATCATTTTTTGAGATTTTGGGAGAAAAATGCAGCAAAGTTTCCCATCAATACATGGTGGCCCCAGCTTTGTTAACAGGATGGAAGGGTGTGGTTAGGCAGAGTGAGGATATAGTTTTCATTTTATATCTTTTGCTTTACATGTGACAAGGACACAGGGTTAAAGCTTCCTTAGGGGCTTACTATCACAGGAAATGAAGTAATCCATAGCACAACTTTGGCATGATTGAGGTATAACAGAGTATGGCAGATGAAGATATGGGTCCTACCATACTAACGAGTGTTAAAAATGAACCCTATCCAATTTCAGAGAAAACAGAGCATAAATTAATGAACCACAGATCTCTGTAGTGAACATCTGGGAATGAATATAATAGCACTGACCAAAGCACTTTCTCAATGTCACAATATGCAATGTGTCTCTCATTCATATATCAGAGATCATCTTAAAACATAATTGAAGTGAAATTGAAGCCATGTGACCCACAAACCTTCCCTGACTTGAGTGCAGGCTGGTCTAGGCAAGGGTGGGCCTTTTGGCTCCAAAATCATCAGGTTTGAGCTCTCTAGCTGTCTGTCAATGGTTTGGGTCAATAGGTATGAGTTTCATCAGAGCAAACAGTGCCACTTAAAAAACAGTGGCCTTAAAAACTCTTTTCCTTCAATCTCTTGTTTGTTATATAAACCCCATTGTTGCTGATACTAAGCCTCTGGGTGGTGTCTTGCAACCGAGGGATATGGGTGAGAACCCATAGACAGTGACCTTCCCCCTCCCTGGCACTGCCATTAGAAGTGTCCTTTGATACTGTGTGATAGCACATTTTTAAGTATTCTTTGGCACGGCCTTAGAAGGGCTTTTTCTGTATGGTAGTATACAACTATATATTATTACTCCAGCTATACACTGAATTAATATTTTTTCTTTACTTAGTGTTTGATGGTCTCATAAGAAGTTTCAGAACTTTATACAAAAATAAGGAAAATGATTTTTTTACATCATATTGTATTTTAATTAAATTCATGTGTCTACAACAAAATGTAACTGTATTCTTTCTGTTCACTTTTTCATGTCTTTCACTCCATTTGACTGTGGGCCTATAGCAAAGAGCATAACTCAGTATTTGAATATGACTAGTTGAGCAGTCTTGGATCAGTCATGGATTCACTATGTGGCCCTAAATAATAATAATAAATCAGAATAAATTCAGTCTAACCAACTGGAAATAAAGAACTCTTCCTATTAGAAACAACATTAAATGGAACTTTACAAGCAATTACCTTTTATTTTCATAATTTTCTAGGTTATCCACCAAATCAGTTGATTCACTAGTTTTTCTTTCAGTGTGAGCTGAAATGATAAAAGCTTTTCATAAAAGAAACACAGATACATACATATATATGTTGCATTTAGAAAATAATGTAACACAGAGAGTATCTGGTATAGCACTTGATCTCTAGTTGCTACTCAGTAAAACTTGTTAAGTGAGCAAATAGAACCAGAAACAACTGACTAAAATAAACACAGAATTGGTCTGGAAGATTTTATGGAAGAAAGGCATTCCCAGATTTCCAGTTATCTCTATGTATCTGAAGTCCAACTAGCCATTGGGAAGTTTCATGTTGTTAAACACTGTTGGTATTATAGGAGCCTAGTTAACAGATGTCAAACAGACCTTGCCACTTGGCATTAAAAAAAAATGTCCAAGTTTAAACTCTTCTAAGTATGACTGGTGGCCACTCGAGTATTTCTCTACATTCTTAAAAGTGTTTCAAGAGACATATTTTCTAATAGAAAAATTCAACTTTTTTTTCCTAATCCTCTAGTAGTTTGTGTTCTAGTACAGTGCTTCCCAAACTTTCACACATCATGGCAAACACTTCAATTAATGTTCTTTGTATAGTGACTGAGATAAACACTTGAGTATACTTGTAGCCAGGCTAGCACAGGCCAACCCAAGAGTCCAACAAACTAAAGGATCAATTTTCCTGTATTGCATAATTCCTCCCCCCCAGAACAACTGATTACCGCAATATATTGGTTGACAAACTCTGTTGTAGATGGAGAAAACAGACAATAATAATTAAAAAAAGATTTGAATGCATATATTAAATTCCATATACTTGTACATATTATGAAAAAATATAAACATGGTACTATGTGGCTATGGAAGACTTCTTTGAGTAGGGAACAAAATTAAGTTGAAATCTGAGAAAGAGAAGGAGGCAGATGGTAAAGAATGAGGGAATTACTAAGCAGAGGAACTAGCAACTGCTAGTTCTCAGTGTTGAATCATGACAAAGGAACTGAAAGGGGTGTTGCTGGCTTAAAAGAATAAGAATGATAGTAATGACCAAACAATGCAGGACCACATAAACTATAGTGAAGACTTGAGATGTTTTTCTGGCTATAATAGAGATCATTTGTAGGCTTTTGAACTGATTAAAAATGGTTGTGTTTTAGAAAGATCATTGCTATTCTTAGATGAATAGTCTGAAGAGGCAAGCAATAACAGAATCAACAACTCTGAAGCTATTGCTATACGTAGATACAGCATGTTGATAAATTAAAGGATTGTAGCACAGGAGGTGGTGGGAATTGGCAGGCTTCAGGATATATTTTGGAGGCAGTTTCAACTACACTCATCAGTGGATAGGATATGATATATAAGAGAAAAAGGAAAATCAAGGATAAAAGGCTTCAGGAATTGGGTAAATGCTATGGGCAGAAATGGGAAAAGTAAATGAGAGAAAAGTCTACTGCTTGAAACAATGAACTAAGATTTCCTGGTTTGTGAAAGGAGACAAAAAATTACTATTCTATTGTCATCTGGGTAACCAGGAATGAAATCAAACCATACCAGAGCTGGATGAATAGATCTGCCATATCTCCAGTATCACCGTGGTAGGGGAGCTCCATGTACAACTCAAAATTCATGGTCTGAGGTTGTGAAATCTAAGTGGTAGTAACTCAAGACTTCTGAAAAGAGTGGGATGAAGCAAGTAAGTGGGGAGTGAAGAAAGAAACTTCAGAAATTCTAAAACATGTGAAGAGCTAAGAAAGAGCCAATGTAACGAGTAGAAGATAAATTCAACAAGATTAAATAGAAAAATCTAAAAACAGCTTTAACAGTCTTAGAAACTTAAAAGACAAAATGAAAAACTGTATAAAGGAACAAGGTACTGTGAGATAAAAACAGGCTGAAATAATAATAAAGAATATTATATCAGCTTTTGCAATCTTCCTTCACATTGTAATATGTGGAAATTTTCTTTGAGTTTGAAACAAAATATCTTAAGGAAAGATGGAGGATGTTTGATTTCATCTTTAAACCCCCTAAATTAATCACTCTTAGAGTTCCCTTACTGATGAACTTCATGCTATTTAATTTCAAGAATGAACTTTTTTTCTGTTTTTCTTTTCGTTATTTATTTTGACGACGATAATCTGATATTTATAATTTCAACTTTCCCAGAAGTCTTAATTTGAGACTTTGATAAAGGAAGCATAGTGCTCTTCTACAGAAAGCTTCAATTTTATAAAAGGAATTTTTCTTTGCAGAGGGTTGAACAGACTGCCACTATTATAAGCGAACACTTCAGAGAAAATAGAACATCTAAGTGCAACCTAAAGAATTATGTGGTAAACAGAGGATTACCTACTTAACAACCCTTTTTTTGTTATTAACAGAACTCTGATCTTACTCATTTACCTCCAAGCAACCATATCCCCTTCATGGAAGGCTAGGCTCCTTCTTAATTCAAAGCACTGAATCTTGAATAAACTAAACTGTGCTTTTCAAAGTGGGAACTATAACACAATTTAGAAATGAAATTAATTTAGCACATCTCCTGAATAGCATTTTAAAATACCAAACAGAATTGAATAGAATGTAACATATGGACACTTCAGTAAAAATTGAACAAAAATACTAAGATAATGCAATCAAATTCAACAGAGGAAGACAACTAAAGTTCTATGTCTCTGAATCTTTTGCTCCATGTTCATATATTACTGTGATATTAAAAAAAAAAGTATTTCTTATTATGGATTGTGTTAAAAGTTGGAAAAAATTTTATATTCCAACCATTTGTTCAGATATCGGTTCAGGGTCAAGAAGATGTAGGAAAAGTTTGCCAGAGAACTTTGGGGAGTATTTTTCTCTTTCTTCAAAAGGGATCAAAGAAATTTTCTCTTTTTTGTGAGTGAATACTCATTCAAGTTATCCTGAATGATTATCACCATATGACACAGCAAGGTTAGAAGGATAAGTTACTTGCTAAGACGGTCAGAAAAGCTAAGGAAAGATGGAGGATGATTAATCACATCATTAAAGCGCCCAAACTAATCATCCCTAGAGTTGCCTTAGTGATGAACTTCTTGTTATTTAATATATATCTTCATTACTTGAATCACATGTAGTCAAATTTTCTTTTAATTTCAGCTAACAGTGTCTCAGCTATTAAAGATGAACAGGACTCTCTCAGGTGGAGTATTTTTTAAGCATAGTGAACAGAATAGATCAAGTCACACAGTAGTTGAAACAGACTGCTCATTGTAAGGGAGAATCAATATGGATAAAGAGACAGCATAGACAGTTTGAAAGATTTCATATACCATGGGAAAAAATCCTGACTTAATCATTTTTGTAATAGAGTCTTTATGTAATTAAATAGTGAAATAACATGGTAATATATTACATGAAATAACATGGTAATATATTCCTTGGTTAATGATTTTCTTCATGTTTATATTTTTAATTCATCCTATTTTCAATTATTTCAAAATAAAAGCACAACAGAAATACCTGTAAATAAAATAGAGTCTTTTCCCTTTTTATAAGCATTAGATTTAACACAGGAGACAGGAGAAAAGATTGTTGAACTCAACCTTCTTATACATGCTTGACTATGGTGTGAATATATATCATGCTTAGCATATTTCACCTAAACATTAGGAAAAATGGAAAATTGTTTTAGAAATTATTTTTTCCATGTGTATACTGATTATTTTTACTTGATAGTTCATATTTTGAAATATCTAGTTATGGTAAATAACAGCTAATTCATTAAAACATTTCACCTTAATATTTACAAATGAATCAAGAAATAGTCATTAAAGTTGATAAGAAAGAAAAAATATTTTGATATATTATTATATCAATGTAAAAAAATAAACAATAGAAGAAACAAAGAATCAAATATCAAAAAGCCAAAGAGGAAAGAAAAGGAGAGGTAAAATATAAAACAGTGTAAATGAGCTAATTCAAATCCTGTCCATTGTTTATTTGGTAGATATTGTTTAAAGTTGATAAATTAAACAAAAAGCATGAGCAGAACCTCCAATAAATTATTTTTCCAACAAACAATATTTTATTTACCCTGTTCTTCCCACATGTAAAATTTTAGACAATATCAGAGATGAAAACATTTAAAAATTTTATGCTTTTGAATCCTAAAATCAATTTCAATTTGGAATTTATAGATGCATCTAAGAACTACTAGGGTTGATCTAAATTTCTACAAAATTAAACCTACCTCAGCTTTATCTTTAAGAAAATAAAGTGATCTATTGGATCTTCGTTTCATATTTTCTTCCTCTGGTTCTAAAGTAACAAATCAAAATAAATGATATTGCTATTCTTTAATTTAATAGGCCGTTTGTTTATAGTATATTTCTTAGAAATGTAGTTTGATAATCTCATTTGCTTATGGACATGTTATCTTTACATTTTTGAGGTAAATATATACTAGAACAATTTGTTTTAAAAGTGAATTTCTATCAACAAACTATAACTTGATTATTGCTATTATACAATTAACCTTTATCTTGGGGAAAAAATGGACTTCTAAGTAAAATAAAACCGTATTTGCTAGTCAAAGGAATATTTTCATTACTTTAATTGAAAAGAGAACTATATCCTTAAACCTGTATCCTCTGTCCCCTCCCATCTCCAATGATGAGTTTTACTAATTTGAATAATCATTTAATGGGTTTTCTTAGATACAGTGTAGGGTCAAGTATATAGACTCTGGATTTAGATCAATTGTGATCAAAACTGACCTTTTTTGTGTGAGTTATATATAGCCTGAGAAAAATTATTTAACTTCTTTTAGCCTTATTTTCCTCTTATATTAAATCTAAGTAATACTGTTTGTCTTATAAAGATGGTGTAAGGATTAAATAACATATATAAAAAACTTAATACAGTGCCTGATATTCATTAAATAAATGGCCATTTATTGAATACCTACTATATGCCAGGCACTAGTGGTGTTGGATTTTGGAATATGATTCATGCACAATAAAGCATATATTTTAGGGAATAATAAGGAAATAAAAGAACGAATAATTATACACTGAGATATATATGTGCTGTGACAGAACTGAGCATATTTTGGTGAGGGAAACCAATAGAAGGTGCATAGTTTAGATAGGATGGTTGCTATGGACTTAATGTTACTATCCTAGGAGCATTTATTCCTTTAAATTAGTGTTTGTGTAACTCTAGGTAATGCCTAGGATTGTAATTGCTAAATCACATGATAGACCATATTTAATATTTTGAAAAAATCAACAACAACAAAAAAACCCAACAACTCCATATTGTGTTCCATAAAGGTGGGACCACTCTACATTCCCAATAACAATGTATAGTGGTTCTTTTCCTCTACACCCATGCCAACATTTGTTGTTTCTGGTCTTTTTACATAGGTTATTCTCACAGGTATAAAGTGGAGCCTCATAGTGGTCTTGATATTTGCATTTCTCTGAAAGAGAGGATGAGCATTTTTTTCATAGGCCTGTTGAACAGCTGTAACATTTTTTTCTTCTTGGACAATTCTTTATAGCTCATAGAAATCATTCACACTGAAGTCATAATCCATATACTTTGACACTAATGCTTTAAACAAGTATGCCAAATCATCAAGAACTTTAAAGGCATTAGTAAATAACAAAGTATACAATAAAATCACACATCAATAAATCAAAAAAGAAGTAAATATGTTGTACACAGCTTTACCTTTTGCCTTGATTTCTTGACTTATATTTGTTGGCAGAAAATGTGGTCTTAAATTTAACTTTTCAAAATTGCTTTTTCTAGGTTCAAGCTCAGTTTTGAAAGAGACACGCCTTGAAGAAATAGAAGAAATTTATACTATTTATAAAATTTTTTTAATTAATCAAAAAATAGAATTTGGAAAAATGTGGTGATGCTGCAGTTATGCAGATTTGGATGTGGTGTTAATACCATTATAAGCACAAAGTGTAAACATTTAGTACTAATTAAGAGGGAGCTAAAATATTAGTGAAAATCACTTGAAGTAGAGACAAGAAACCAGCTACTGTAATTGGGTTGAGAGCACTCCAGGAAACTATGGTTCACAAACTGATTAACCCTTTTAGAAAAATATCTTAGAAACACACTAAATGAGATATTGGGAACATTACCAAAGTGTAGTGAAAGTGATAGGACATAAAGTTAGGATCAGATCAGATACCATAAAAGTATATCAGATAGCTAAAAATATAAATTATATTTATAGCTAAAATTATATGTTATTTTTAGCTGCAGTAGGGTGTCTTTTAAATGTATTTAATCCTCCCAAAACAAATGATTTAACAACCAATTATGTTATTTTAAATTTAGAATTATATATTCTAAATCTTTTGTTGTAATTCTAACAATACTCAACAAAGTCTAGAGGCCTCACAGATTTTTTTTTAATTGTAAACAAGAGTTTCCCTCCACCAAATTCTTTAACTCTTGATAATATGTAAGAAAGTTAATAGTATTACAGTCACATCTCATAGATGCTATAAGACAGGTTCCAGACAATAATGATCAAGCAAATATTGCAATAAAGTCAATCACATGAATATTTGGTTTCCTACTATATAAAAAATTTATATTTACGAACAGGATAGCCTGTTTAGTGTGCAATGGTATTATGTCTGAAAATAAAAACAAAATATATACCTTAATTACAAAGGCATTGCTAAAAAATGATAACCATCAACGAAGGCTTCAGGTACTTGTGATCTTTTTGCCGATAAAAGGTTCTGCCTTGATGTTAATTGCTGTTGACTGATCATGGCCATGGCTACTGAAGATTAAGGAGGGTGTAGCACTTTATTAAAATAAGGTAACATTGATGTTTGTCTCATCAACTGACTCAGAAAGATGTCCCTGTAGCATACAATGTTGTTTTTACCCATAATAGACTTTCAGATTGGATTTAATCCTTCGAAGCCAAATGCTCTAGCAACTAATTTGTGTTATTTTAAATTTAGAATTATGTGTTCTAAATCTTTTGTTGTCATTCTAACAATGTTCAATAAAGTCTTGAACTCTGAGAGTCATTTATGAAAATTGGAATCAGTGTCTTCCAAATTCCTGGTGATTTTATTATTTTGACATCCTTCTGTGAATCATATATATTCTTAATGGCATCAGGAATGGCAAAAACTTGCCAAGTAGTTTTCAGTTTATCCAGATCCATCAGTGGGATCACTATCTATGACAAATATGACATCTTAAAATCTATTTCTTTAATTATAGGACCTGTCCCCTCCCCACCCTTTTCTTAGGGAAAGTCATCACTGCCTAGATATAATAGCAAACATGATCAACATAGAGTGACAAAAAAGAGATGTAATTTCATAAGCAATAGTCTGTTACTGCTACTTCATGTTATTTCGAAACTTTTTCCTCCTGTATTTAAAATTGTTTCATTCTTTGAAATCATGAATATGACTAAGTACAATTTATTTATATAGGATTTCAATGATGTTAACTTTTATTAATTTGCTTTGAAGATGTTAAGCAATATTCTGCTTTTATTTCTTAAATGTGGTGAACATGCTTCATGTAGAACTCTTTATCATTAGGGTAAAGTCCCAGCAGTTGACTTATTGAGTTCAAAATTATTCTTTATATACAGTGCCTATTAATCCACCAACATTATAGTCCTTTTTACAACTCTGGGCAGCAGAAGAGACTATCTTTTCATTGCACTCTTGCTAACACTGAATGTTATCATTACAAAAAATGTATCCAATGTCTTAAATTTGAATTATTTTGATTATTGAGACTGAACAGCTTTATGCTTTGTTGCTTTTTCTAATTTTTCAGTTATGACCAATAATAAAGTTATTTATTTTCCTTTACTATGATGCACTATAGAATTGTCAACACTACCTTGGATTTCCCAAAAGAACCCTTTAGGTGCAGCACGGACTAAAACAAAATGTAAGTATTTTGGAATAAGATTTTCAGATCAAATTCAGTTTTATTCTAACATGAATATAGATTGTAGCACTCTTGAACCTTATCTCCCTTATCTTTAAAACTATATATATATAAATTTTTGTGATTTCTGTGAACTGAACATTTTCTTCATATGCTTGATATTTGAAAAGCCCTAAACAAGCATTAATTTCTGTGTTGTCAGTATATATAGACAAGATAATTTATTAAATATGGTTTGTCAAACTAAAAAAGAAAATTATGGGAATGAAAACCAAAATACTCTTTAATCCATGAATGCATAGAATGGATGTTGTGTTAACAGGCTTGAAAACAACATTAATCTCCTTGTACTTTTCCATCAAACTGCTTGCATGATCAGGTGCATTGTCAATGAACTATTATTATTTTGAAAGGAATCTTCTTTTCTGTGCAGTAAGTCTCAATGACAGGCTTAGATATTCAGCAAACCATGTTATAAACAGATGTGCTGTCATATAGGCTCTATTGTTTCACATATAAAGCACAGAGTGGAGTTAGCATAATTATTAAGAGGCCCAGATTTTTCACAATCATGTAGATGGTAAATGAACATTGGCTTCATCTTATAATCATCTGCTGCATTACCCCTAATGAGAGTCAGTTTGTACTTTGAAGTTTTGAGACAGAGGTTGATTTCTTCTTTGTAGTTATGAAAGTACTAGATGATAACTTCCAATACAAATGTTTCTTTTACATTGAAAATCTATTCTGTAGTGTGCTGCACTACACATTTAACAATTACCATAGCAAGATCTTTTATAGAACTTGCTGAGGTTTCTTCATTAGCACTTGCTGCTTCATCTTATACTTTTATGTTCTGGATACAGTTTTTTTCCTTAAACCTCATGTATCAGCCTCTTCCAGATTCAAAACTTTCCTCTCTAGTCTCCTCATTTCTCTATTCAGAAAATTGAAGAGATTTTTGGGTGTTGCTTGGGATTAGTTTATGCTTAAAGGAATGTTGTGGCTAGTTTAATCTTCTATCAAATCCAGTAAAACTTTCTCTATATCAGCAATAAGGCTGTGTGGCTCTATAATCATTCTTCCATTCACTAGAGTTACTAGCACTTTTCATTTCCTTCAAGAACATTTATTTTGCATTCACATCTTGGCCAACTGCCTAGTGCAAGGGGCCGAACTCTGTTTTACTAAGCTTAGTCATTGTTCATTGTTAACTTTTGATTTAAATTGATGGATGGGCAAGTCTTTCATTTACTTGTTTGTTAAGAGGTGATTGTAATATTATTAATTGTTCTAATTTCAATATTTTGTATCTCAAGGAATGGGGATTGTAATATTATTAATTGTTCTAATTTCAATATTTTGTATCTCAAGGAATAGGGAAGCCCAAGGACAGGGAGAGACAGGGGAACAACTAGTCCATGGAGCAATAGAACACACACATTTATTAATGTCCTATAAAAGTCATAGTTCTTTTCTTAGGGGTAAACATCACCTCAAACTCCATTCCATTCCATGTCTAAAATGCCTAAAACTACATAGGCAGCTTACTACATAATAAGCATGCAAGAAAAGTTTTTTTAAATTGAGATAAAATTTATGTTTAAACTATATTAGTTTTAGGTGTACAACATAATGGTTTGATACATGTATACATTGTGAAATGATTATGGTAAATTTAGTTAATTCTGAGCTAATAGTGACAAGGAAAAGATGCCTGTAGGGATAACTGAGAAAGAAATACTAAGAAATTTAGTAGTTTTGGGCTCCCATTTTATGTAAGAACCATCTGGGGAATCTTAAAAATAGTAGAGCCTGGGCCTTACTCCAAGCTAATTAGAATAGAACAGAATTATTTTAAAGGTTTCCAGGTAATGCTAATGTACAGGTGGGTTGAAAACACTACTTTGAAAATAAACTTAAGCTACAAATAATCCTGGGCAGGTATCACCAATTAGGTTACCACAGCACCAAATTGAGTGTTGCTATGAAATTTAACAAACGAAAGGGAAAACTGGGACAGGTTTTGGTGTTGGTCAGCCCAGCACCAAATGGGGGCATTTGAATGCCTTCCTGGGACATAAACAGGAGCAGTGACAAAAGGTGGGCTCTGGACCAGCAGTGTCAGCATCATTGGGAAGTCATATGCAAATTATCAGGCCCTGACCTAGACCTGCTGAATACAAGATTTTTGCAAGTGGGCCCAAGCAACCTGTGTTTTAGCCATCTGTGAGACATTTAGGACAAGGAGGACAATGCCTAAAGATAACTCAGTGACTGTCTATAATTGAGAACACTAGGAAACAATTGTCAGAACTGATAAAGCCCAGGGAGAGCCGAGAAAAGCCCAGATGAAAGGAAAGCAGCCCCCACCCTAATCTACAGGCAAGCCAATAAAAGCCCAAGGAGAACAAGACCATAGGGGGCATTTTAGAAATTGGCAGGTTTTTCTGAATAATTCCTCTAAACAAGAAATATCCTGAGGCCACCCTAAATGTCCTTCCCCTTCCAAAGGAAGGTGTTTTGCAACCATCCCAATCAGGGGGTAGTTTCATCATTGGTTCTAGCAGTTAAAGATTGTTGGAGACCTTGCATCATCTACACAGGATTTTTAATTGTAACCTGGAGAAACCAGCCAGCAAGAAGACAGCAACTTGAGTTTCTTTCCCCTCACCCTCTGGATGACACTTCCCTTTTATTTATTTAATTTATTATTTTTTTCAATTTGTTTTATTTTTACGACAAATAAAATAAACATGGGTTCTCCCATATTATTATTTCCAACATCATATTGCCCGTGAACCATCATCTTCATCTTTTGTGCCTTTCCCGCTCCTGTTCCCCCCCCCCCCGCCCCTCTCGTGTTCTATGCTTCAATTTTGCTGAGAGTTAGTTTTAGGTTTTTCTTGTCTGTCTGTTGGTTTGGTTTCCCTTTATCCCTCATATAAGTGAGACCATCAAGCATTTCTCTTTTCCTTTCTGACTTATTTCTGCTGCCACGATTCCTTCTAGCTTCATCCATGTTGTCGCAAATGACATAAGTTTATTAAATATCAAATGATACTTTAACAAGTTTATCTTTTTTGATTTATGAATAATATTCCACCATGTACATATACCACAGCTTTTTGTACCATTCGTCTATTTGGGAGTATATGGGTTGCTTCCATATCCTGGCTATTGTAAATAGCGCTGCAATAAACATCCAGGTACAGGTGTCTTTTTGGATTAGAGTTTTTGTAGCAACACTGTCCTTTTAAACCCTCCCTCCTAGACCCATGTGTGCCCACTTATCTATGCATGCACCCATTGGACCCAGGGAGTGTACAATTACTGGGAGGGTACAATACCACAGGGCCTGGTCAGGGAAGCCAGAAGCAGGAGGGTGTGAAAAACCTGGATAACTCATTTACCCTAGAGAAGGTCAGGGCTGACTGAAACCATGGCAACTCAGGCCAAGTGTTTGCTCCTGCCCCAACCTTCTGCAGCAGCACAGCAGAAGGGACAATTATTGAAAACTGCTGCCTAGATCCATAAAGTACACACCCCAGGAAGGAATGGAGTGAATGGTTCCTGCACCCCATTTAATACTAGAGCCCCCTATCTTCTGTCACCGTTGTTTTTATTTAGGACTCTTCCTGCCCACATCTCTTTCTGGGCATAATTTCATTGTGTCTGTAAATTTTACTTTTGCTTCTGCTAGATATGGCTTTGAATTCTTCTTAGACCAAGTAAAAGACTGGGAGTCCAAAATTTAGGAGTCCCCAAAGCTGACATCAAGTCCTCCATATTTGAGAACCACTGGCTTGAACAATACTTCTCAAATGTTAGTACGTGGGAAAATCACCCAGATCTTGTTAACTACAGCTTCACTCTAGGACACGGTCAGAAAATTTGAAGGTGATACTGATTCTGCTGAATGGAAGACCATACTTTGTTTTGTTTTGTTTTTGAGACTAGGTCTTGCTATTTTAGCCCGTGGAACCGCAGGCTCACATTGCCCGGGGTACCACAGACTCAAGCAATCCCCAGCCTCAGCTTCCTAGGTAACTGGGATTACAGGCGCACGCCACCATGCCCATATATTTTTGGGACTGGGTCTCGCTGTGTTGCCCTGAACAGGACTCGAACCGCGATCCCTAGCCCCAGCTGCTTCACAGGCTAAAGCTTACAGGCACAAGCCACCATGCCTGGCAGGAAGACCATACTTTGAATAGCAAAAAAAAAACTAGAGATCAAAACCAAAAGAAGCATCCAGTAACCAAAAAGTTTCTGGTCCAGCTGGTGGTATATATGATGTAAAGTTCAGGCTAAGCTGTCAGCTGTGTGAATTACATCCAATATGCTGTGTCACTATAGGAGTGAAGTTTGAGCACTAGTGTAGACTGGTATGCTGTTATTATTAAAATAGCTTATAAATGAGACTCATGAGTTTTGGAGGAATTGAACCAATCTGACATGCCCATGGAATCCAGCACATAATTGCTCATATGACAGAAATTTTAAGCAATTAATCTGTTATGATTAGGAAAGGACTTAATGCTGGATGAGTTGCTTCCCAGAGGGGGTATTTCCTTGAGATAGTATGAATTCTAGTCAAAGTTTCTCTGAAGAGTCCTCATAGTTTTTAATGACCTCTTTAATAACGCAATGATATTTCTAAAACTGTATCTGAATACAATTTTTAAACCCTCTTTTTAAATCCTTTGGTGACTCTTCACCACTCTGGGAAGTTTTCCAAAGGCTCCGAAGGCCTTTGGTGATCTGACCTTTACTTACCTGATTCATCTCACATCTTATTAATCATTAACAATCATTCTCAGTCTATCTCACATCCCTTTTCAAGTGTAGCAACATCAAGCTACTCTTCATTCCCCAAACGAGCTGGGTTTTCTGGCTGATACTTCGTCCATCTTATTGCCTTGGTCTGGAATTTATTGCCTTGGTCTGGTATATATTTCCTTCTTTTAAATATTGGTGTCTTTTCACTAACCTTTGGGTCTCACCTGAGGTGCCACCTCCTCTAGGAAACTTCTGTTAATTCTCCCACTAGGAACCTTTCTATAGGAGTTGGTTGTGGCCTGTTCACTTATATGAATCCTCCACTGAACTTCAATACACAGATATATTTCACTGTTGCTTTTGTACCCTCAGAGTAGCTGTCATTCAATAAAAATTCGTGGAATGAAATAATTAAGTAAAAATTGTACTAGGATGTGATCACAGAGCTGTTGCTAACAAAAATAAACTGAAGTTACTGCAATGATTTTTTATTTGACCTTGGCTTGGGGTTGTAGAAACGTTAAGCTGGGTCAAAAGAGAGTCGCTGAAGTATGAGTGAAATCTACTTGTATTAAATAGCAACATAGATTCAATTTTCCGCATGAGAACAAATAGAAAAGCTGAAGAGTTTTAAAGGGTTTAAAAAGAAGGTTTAAAGACATCTGAGACCTCCAGAGCAGTAAGAAATTGAAGGGCCAAGAGTTAGGAGAAAAGGGAAATTAGGGAAGTTAAGACTGGCATTTAGGACTGTGTTTTTGTCGATCCCGTCATCAGCAGCAGAGATATAAAAAGCTGAGTGGGAACACAACTAGAATTCAGGGCATGCTGAAGAAGAAGGGACCTAGGACACTTTTTAAGCTTGGTTAAAAACTTTATGTTTATAACCTAAAAGTAAAGCTAAGCCAAAATAGTTCAGCCGCAAAGGAACTGAAGTCCAGTTTTGATTATCTCCAGCCTGAGAAAGTATTGCTCATGTCTGGTCCCTAGCCTTACACTTGCCACAAACCAGCAAAACTCCTCTCTAGAAAAGAGGACATCAGCTAGAACTTCAAATTATATGCTTTTTGTTTTTCAAATGCACTGTATAGCACCCAAATTTTTAAAAATTAACCAGAGAGTTGGGAAGAAAAGTACTCCCAAAACCAAGGAGAATAGACTATAGAAATACATTAAAAGCAATCCATATAAAGTTTTGCTTAATTTGTTCAGGAAATTAAATAGTATATGCACATTGTATTTTTTAGTCATACATAACTAATTTGGATTATCTTTCTAAATATAATAGGAAATTAACACAAATTTGTTTTTAAAAGTTCTACTTTATAGGAAAATATTATAGTTGTTAAAACTATGACTTTTACCAGGAACACTATCTTCTGGCTGAAATCACAATATCTAAAGAATTTTGTTTCATTATGAAAAACAGTACTAAACTGCTACACAGAGAAAGATATTTGAAGACAGCAAGTGGTGGACAGAAGCATAGAAGGAAAACTCATAACCTAAATGTGGAGCTGACTGGATTTATTTACACATACTAGATCTTAATTTTTTCAACCAAAGTTTACTTCATTTGGCCTAGGATACACCCTGATTCTTGTATAAATTCTTGAACTTTTCCTGTACTTTTTGTTGTTGTTGCATTTTTTTTTTCCTTTTTTTGGTTCTTCTGGACACTGATGAAACAATAATTGCTTGGCCTTTAAGTCTTAAGAGTATGTCTTTCTCTATATAACTTAAGCTCTGATATAAACTTAACTCAAAAAAGACATTAGTCAGCTATTGGTGGGTTGTTATATCACTAACAAAAGATCAACAATTCTTTTATAAACTACTTGGAAATTAGTCTAATTAGACAGGAAAGGGGCAGCAATAGTATCATCCTGGAAAATATTGTCATAAAATTTATGTGTCTATTGGGTCATTAGTCATCTTATAAAGTCAAATAATGGAATATATATACAATTAAAAATATGAACATATGAAAATAAATTTTAAAAAAATACATACTTCCCTACCCACATCCCCCAATTTCATTTTCTGCAATTTTTATGTGATACTATTAAGATATTCATATTAATATAGTTTTATAGATATTTTTGAAGTAAGGTTATAAAAAACAAAATAGTTCATGATAAAGTTAAATTATTTAAATTACTAATTGATTTTGTACTAAAAACAAACTTATTTTTCTTAACTTATGATTCCATAATGGAAACATATTCTGATATAATGGTAAATCAAAAATAGCAAGAATTTAAATGAACTGTATTCTAGAGCCAAATGCTTTTATTTTACTTTAGTTGTGGGTTGTTTGTCTAGTAATTGTCTTTCAAAACCTACCACCTGAATGCCCCATATACATATAAAATTTAACATATACTAGATAAAGCTCAGCTTTTCACACTCCTTAATTCTTTTTTTCCCACTTTAGTCTGCTTTTCATCACATGTTCTCTATCTAAATACAAAGCACTTTACTGTACTAAGTCACCAACCCCAAAAGCTGGAAGTCATTCTTATTGAATGAGACAGTGATTAAACATTTTCAGCCTCTGCAAATATTTAAATTGAACTTCTGCCATTTGTTAGCATTGTAACTTTGGGTTAAGTTAAATAACCTCACCATATCTTGAATTTTTCATTTGTAAAATTGCACTTAATACATTGAACTGGTTATATAGAACAAATAAAATAAAAAAAGTATCCAGTCTCCACCAAAGTCAATTGATTTAAGTTTCTACTGATCCTGCATCTTAGTATTTCTTTTGAGGGAGTATCTCCTCTACATTTCTAATGCCTAGAAAAATTATATAGTATTACATACATTTACAATGACAGTGAAAGACAACAAATGACATATTAGGCTACCTCTCAAAGCTACCACTCATATAAGGCAATAAAAATTTTTTAAATATGTTGATTAAAATTAAAAATAAATCCTGACATTGATATTGAGATTACCCCCAAAGTAATCTTTCTTTCTTTTAAATATCCAGACTTGTAATTATTGTTTGCAACTACAAGTGAAGTATTACAATATTCAATACACTAAGAATATTAAACTAGTATATTGAAACTCACAACCATTCTGAAATATATCTATGTTTGACAAAGTTTACGTTTAATGTAGATTGCATACCCAAAACAAATCCAAAATAATGCTTTAAAATTCCAAGCTGAAAGCCTGAACTAGCTATGGTTACCTTTTTGTTTTATCAATCCCACATATCTTGTCTTCTGTGATCTTGGGTGCTGTCTTCTGTGTAGATGTACCAACAGACTCTTCAAAATCAAAATCAAATGTCAGGGGTATAACTGAAGACTTTATTTGACTCTGAAGCCTGTTTTCCTGTAGCAGTGTTAAACAATATGAAAAAAATGAGCACTTTTCATTTAGGGAGTCTAGTATAGAAAGGACAATATTAACATTACTTTATATATACATAGACACACAATTTATGTAGCAGGCAATAATGGGAAAATGATACAGACAGAAAATTGAGGGTCTTTTGTACCAACACTTTTTATGCCACTACATTTTAACGCATACTTAGATTGCATGACCTGAAGAGTTTTCTTTCCATCTCATCTCAGAATTGATGGTGTTATTGCAGGCTCCCTGCTAATTCTAAAATTCAGAATTTATGATTTAACAAAAATAATATTAATAAATTCAGTTACTAAAATCATAGCTGGCAGCTCTCTCCACCTTCTTTTGCCTTTCTTCCTATAGCCAGGCATGTGGTTAGTCACACCATTCCAGTCATGTAAGCCAATAATGGAGGTAATAATAAAAGGAGGAATTTGTTAAAATAGTCATATTGATGGATTAAAGGAAAAGAGTATAGCTAAAGGGTTGAAGAACCACGATTTTTCTCTAGAAAATTCTCTCAGAGGAATAAAGAGAT